>CAMZMU010000040.1:16588907-16767304 GCA_947311845.1 Poa pratensis | reverse complement strand
ACATGATTACGGTCATCTATGTAATACCTTGTGGTGGATCTTTTTATGAGTTAATATATGTTTGAGATTGCAATGGTTTTGTTTCAGTTATGAAAGTAGATGCATATTATGTACCCCGTTCTTATTTACTTGTCATGATCAAGCATGTTTATGAGAGCGTGTGAGGGGGAACGTGTGCATTAGTTGGAGTAACGGGGGGTGGCGGTGTAGTGCAGTGAACGTGAGAGAAAGTTCTGCGATCCACTTGGGTATCTCTACCTTACTTTGTTGCCTCACTAGGGATAAAAAGAAATACCATGCTACCGGAGATGTGGGTGTGACCATTGCCACTTCCTCCATGACTAGATCTAGCATGTTCTTATTTTAACTTCATGTCATGATACTTATTGCTATACTCTGAGTTATCTTAATTACTGAGGTGTTATGATTTAGTTCGCATCTTGGTGGAGTATAAGAGAGACTAATAACCAAAAGGTCTCTATGTTAGGACGTGATGCCCATATAATTATAACTTGTCATTAAACTGTTGTGTTGCAATCTCATATGTCAACTCTAGTGTTCCATTGTCTACCACTTTATTAAAGAGAGAGTGCATTTGTGAAACCATGAACCCCGGTCCATTTTTAATCATAAGAAACACCTTTCCAACCACTTTTACCACTTTTCCATTTTCTGCCATTTAAAAATCCGAAAATACAAAAACACTTTTACATCTTGCATTCATCATATAAAACCCAAAAATATCATTTATCATTGCTACCACCACCATTGCATATTTATTTCTTGTTTGCATTGCATATTATCTTGATATCATTCTCACACCTTGTGCTTGACAACCACTAGGTGAGGTTGAGGACCAAAACATTTACTTTGTTTTGTAGGTAACCAAAAGAAGGATAGGAAAGATAAATCTTCACTACTGATTCCCCGAGAGTTCGATATTAAACCCTCGAGTCACCCCTCGTGGGGAAAACACGTCTTCCACTTACTACACACTCTGCACTTGGAGTCTCAACCTAACCCATATTCTTTTGACGCAGGTAACTACGTCATCGGGTATCAAGACTGTTTTCTGGCGCCGTTGCCGGGGAATCATTGCTGAAAGGTTTATCCAAGGGTCCCCTGCACTAGCTCTGTTTTCTGGCGCCGGGTTTATCCAAGGATATCTCACCAAGTCAACTTCATCACCAACTTGTGCTAACACCTAAGCTGGGGAGGTTGCACCTACGTGAGCATCATCTTATCCATTTACCTTCAAAGCAATTTATTTGTTTTGTCATTGTCTTGCATTTTTAAGTTCGGTTTGCATATTTATTTTCAGTTTTGCATTTTGTGTTGCATTTGTTATTTCGGTTTGCATCATTTAGTGTCATTTTATTTTCAGTTTTGCATAAAAAATTAAAAAACACATAAAAACTTGCTAAAATGGGAGAAAGAACTAAGTTGTGTGATTACACAAACACTCCAAATGATCAATTTATTGCTAGGCCCATTGCCACACCTGAGATAAAAGCTGATAGTTATGAAGTAAGTCCTAGTTTGTTGAACTTGATAACTAGGGAACAATTTGGCGGTAGTGCTATGGAGGATGCCTCTATGCATCTTCATGATTTTGTTGAAATATGTGACATGCAGAAATTTAAAAATGTGGAAAGTGATATTCTAAAACTGAAGTTATTTCCTTTCTCACTTAGAGGAAAAGCTAAAGAGTGGCTGCATTCATTACCTATTGATAGCATTAAAACTTGGGATGATTTAAAAGAAGCTTTCATTAAGAAATACTATCCTCCTGTTAAAATTTTGCAAAATAGAAACAACATTCTTTCTTTTAGGCAAAATGAAAATGAACATGTTGCTATGGCTTGGGATAGGATTAAACTTATGCTTAGAACTTGTCCATCACATGGGGTCAACGAATGGACCATATTACACTCTTTTTACAATGGTCTAAATTACATGTCTAGAAATATTCTTGATTCTGCTGCTGGAGGTGCGTTTATGGGAAAAACTATAGTAGAAGCTAAGAACATATTGGAAAGTATTTTGCAAAACTATAGTCAATGGCATACTGATAGAGCACCTAATCCTTCTAAGAAAGTAAACTCCATAGAAGAAACAAATGATTTGTCATCTAAAATGGATACTATTCTTGCTTTCATTAATAAACAAAATATTGAAAATGTGCCTTTGCAAGAACTAGTTGGTAATAATCTGAAAATATTGATGTCAACTTCATTAGGAACTATGGTAATAATGGGTATGGTAACAACAATTATAACTCTTATAATAAACCCCCATATGTGCCAAACAAATATACTAGTGGTAATGTTTCTAGTGATTTGGAAAACACCATTAGATCATTTATATCTACTCAAAAGGAGCTTAATAAGGAATTTATATCTAAGTTTGAAAAACAAGACTCTTTGTTTGAAAGGGTAGATCAGCTTCTAAGGAAGTCTCATTAAAGACATCATTACAGCCAAAAACATGAGGAAACAATTAAATATTGCCAAGAGGTTATCAATAATCTTGGGAACACATTCATGAGCAAGAGAGAATTGCTAAAGAACTATTGGTAATGAAAGAGAGAAGTTGAGGAAGTTAAAATGCTTAGTGAAGTCAAGGATCCATTGCTTGACTTAGAAATTGTAGCTTGCATGAATTAATATCTATCTTACAAAAATTTGCAAGTGATCCTTCCATAACTAACCAAGCTGGTTTTGGTTCTTATATTGCTAATCATGTCTTGAAAGAAAAGATTGCTAGGTACAACCAAGAGGCTATGATACCACCTAAGCTTGGGGATATATGGATTCCCAAAGTACTAGTAACCATTGGAAAAGAGACACACCATGCTATACTTGATCTAGGATCTAGTGTCTCTGTTTTATCTAAAGAACTATATGAAGTACTTGAATTGAAAAATCTTGAAAAATGCTCTATTGAACTTGCACTTGCTGATGATTCCATTAAACATGCTTTAGGAAAAGTAAGTGATGTTATGGTAGAGTTACATATGACATTTGTGCCTTTGATTTTCTAATCATGGATATGGGGAATAAAACCTCTAGTCCAATTATTCTTGGAAGACCTTTTCTTCGTACACAGGTGCTATCATTGATTCAAAAGAAGGGAATGTGAAGTTTCAGTTTCCACACAAGAAGTGCATGGAACACTTCCCAAGGAAGAGGGCACATCAAAGTTCAAGCTCCCTCATGAGCTTCGTCCACAATAAACATCAAGTAAGAAGCCTAGCTATATGGCTATAAAGAAAGCGCTTTACGGGAGGCAACCCGGTTGTTTTTATTTGTGATTTTCTTTGTGTCCTCTTGCTGTAACAAGAGACTTTGTGTTTAGTTTAGTTTCTGGAATTTTTTAATAAAGTGCCAAGTTTTACTCATTTTGGTTTGAAAAGTTGCTTATAGCGTTCGGAGATTTTATTCCTGCACGAATCTGTGCACGGTATGATTTTTAATTCTTATTCTGTAACTCCGAATGAGCTCATATTTGAACTGTAGTTGCAACTTTTCATCCTCTGTATGCATGAATTTTTCGGAATTTTTCGACAAAGTTAAGTAGGGTAGAAAAATACGTTTTGCTGCTGCTGTTTTTCTGGACAGATTCTGTCCCATTTTGTTTGATGCATGCTTGAACTTTTAACTTGAATCTTTTTGATCCAATTGAGTTTATGAGTAGGCATACAACATTATACACTTTCTGGACATTCATATGAATTTTTGTTCAAGGATTATATGCAGCAAGAAATCTATTTGTTTATCACTACTAATGCACCCCACAGAAAAAGAAATGGGAGAAACGGTGTTTTGAAGTTTTTTCACAGGGATTAGAGGAGATGCACCAAGAGCTATCCAAGGATGGTGAAGACCATAAGCTTGGGGATGTGAAGACAACCCCACTGGACCTACACACTCTCGGTTTGCACACGTCTAACTTCTGTTTTTCGATCGAAACACTTTATCGCATAAACTTGGAGCGTCTTTTTGTTTGTTTGGTTTGATTTTTATTTTGTGAGACCACCACACTATCATTTATATATGAGAGAGCTACTGGAAATTTGGGTTGATTATGTTGGATGCTATTATAAGATTGGGAAAAGGGATGTTGAGTTGATTTTAAAAGATACATATAGTTGCATGATTCATGAGCTTGTTAATGAGTAATAATTTGCAAGTATTTTATCAAGAGCTATCTTTTATTCATGTTTTGATGCTGAATGTTATTTACTTGTTTAACATGGATTAGTTAGTTCTATGGACACTCATGCATGCATTTAGATGGTCAACTTTCTCCCTCTTGCTAGCCCAAAAATTCCAACAAGAAAAACTTGTTTCCAACACCTTCAACCAAAGTTTTTCCAGTGAGTCCACCATATCTACCTATTAGCTTTATGCTATTCCGAGTATGTTTATCATGATATTTGTGTTATCTATACCTCTGAATGAAAATGCTTATGTTGTTGATTGTTATGGGAAAAGTTGGTTATAGAGCTCTCTCGAACTTGATGCACACTTTACTTTCATTGCATAATAAAATATGACCCATTGTGATTAAAATTATGATGTTGTGGCTTGACAAATGTCTTTGGTTGAGAGTTAGCTCATATGTGCTGTCACATGGCAAGCTTTCAACATGCACTTCATTCATTTAGTTGATATCATGTACTTTTGTTTATGGATGCTTACCATGGGTGAAATAAATGTGGAAATGAAGTGAGTTTAAATGAGTTTGTATAAATGGTTAGAGAGACGCCTGGGCCGCTAATCTAAGCCATGCATCATTCATGGTGGAAATTTACTTACATGCTATGGTGAACCTTCTGTGATACACCTTACAATAAAAAGCTATCCAATGGTAAATAAAAAGGGTGTTGAGATTGTTCATTGTGTTTGTTTGTCTTGTCATTTTGATATGGGCTTGTTCCATATCCTGGGACAAGAGGTACCCCAGTTGACGCTCTTAATGATACTATTATTACTTACAATGATATTTAACTTGAACTTGCTTTGTTTCCAAGTTGAGTAACACATGGAGTAGGTACTTGTATTCAAGGGGCATGAGACTTTCAACCTGTACTTTGTCAAGCACACTACTCATATTTGCTTTCACTTTAAACTTAATCATTCAAGATGCTATGATAGGGGAATGAGAGCTTGACACCAAGGATTACCACATTACAATCATTAACTTAAGTAGAGAAGTTCAGAAGTTAGATGAAATTTATTCATGCTTTACCTCTACTCATATATATCTTTCCAAAGTGTCCACCTTTTATATTCAGATTTTCATCAATACTCTATGACCATTGTAGGATGTTCTTACTTATCATTATGCATACATGTGGTCCATAGTACTTTTTTTATGTTACACTTTGTGAATTATCATTGAACATCCTTGCATTGAATACTTGATATCACTTCATAAACTATCTTGCATATTGCTACTCCTTTTAAGAATGAATCATTTGACTCTATGTAGCAATAGTAATCATCTTTGATATCCATTGATAGTATTAAATTGCAAAGTCCATGTTAGTTTTATCACCTTCATACTCGAGGACGAGTATAGGTTAAGCTTGGGGATGTTGATGCATGTAAAATGCATACATGAACTTTGCATTATTTTACTTATATTCCAGTCATATTTGCATCATATAAGGGTTATATCACTGTTTTATAATGATTTTGGGAATATTTGATATGTTTCCTATTTTTATGGAATTAACCCTGCACAGGCAGAAAACCCTATTTCTATATTTTAATGTTTCAGGGACCCAAACGACGTCCAAATGACCTGGAAATTTACGAGCATCATTTTTGGAAGGAAAAGATGGGAGGAAGCAAACAAGCGGAGCCCGAGGGCCAAGAGGTGGGCCCACGCGGCCAGGTACCTGGCCGCGTGGGACCCCCCTTTTGGGCCTCGAGCTCCGTTGCCGTCGATCTTTCCTCCACCGACTCGTTTTGACCTAAAACCTATAAAAATAGCCCCCGACGTTCTCTGGAAGGAGCGCCGCAGAAACACAGAAACACCGAAAAGAGACCTGGAGTTGCAGATTGGAGGGGGAAAACTCCGGCGGGGCGCTGCCGGCGTGGTCTCCATCTTCTCCAACGACTTCTCCACCGTCTCCATGATGAAGAGGGAGTAGTCCACCTCTGGACTATGGGTTTGTGGAAGTAACTTATGTATCTCTCCTCTCTTGAGCTTCACTAATTAGTACCGTATGAGCTGCTGAACATGATTACGGTCATCTATGTAATACCTTTGTGGTGGATCTTTTTATGAGTTAATATATGTTTGAGATTGCAATGGTTTTGTTTCAGTTATGAAAGTAGATGCATATTATGTACCCCGTTCTTATTTACTTGTCATGATCAAGCATGTTTATGAGAGCGTGTGAGGGGGAACGTGTGCATTAGTTGGAGTAACGGGGGGTGGCTAGTGCAGTGAACGTGAGAGAAAGTTCTGCGATCCACTTGGGTATCTTACCTTACTTTGTTGCCTCACTAGGGATAAAAAGAAATACCATGCTACCGGAGATGTGGGTGTGACCATTGCCACTACTCCATGACTAGATCTAGCATGTTCTTATTTTAACTTCATGTCATGATACTTATTGCTATACTCTGAGTTATCTTAATTACTGAGGTGTTATGATTTAGTTCGCATCTTGGTGGAGTATAAGAGAGACTAATAACCAAAAGGTCTCTATGTTAGGACGTGATGCCCATATAATTATAACTTGTCATTAAACTGTTGTTTGCAATCTCATATGTCAACTCTAGTGTTCCATTGTCTACCACTTTATTAAAGAGAGAGTGCATTTGTGAAACCATGAACCCCGGTCCATTTTTAATCATAAGAAACACCTTTCCAACCACTTTTACCACTTTTCCATTTTCTGCCATTTAAAAATCCGAAAATACAAAAACACTTTTACATCTTGCATTCATCATATAAAACCCAAAAATATCATTTATCATTGCTACCACCACCATTGCATATTTATTTCTTGTTTGCATTGCATATTATCTTGATATCATTCTCACACCTTGTGCTTGACAACCACTAGGTGAGGTTGAGGACCAAAACATTTACTTTGTTTTGTAGGTAACCAAAAGAAGGATAGGAAAGATAAATCTTCACTACTGATTCCCCGAGAGTTCGATATTAAACCCTCGAGTCCCCTCGTGGGGAAAACACGTCTTCCACTTACTACACACTCTGCACTTGGAGTCTCAACCTAACCCATATTCTTTTGACGCAGGTAACTACGTCATCGGATATCACCGCTGCGGGCGGTGTGCGAGGGCCCGCTGACCATCGACGACCAAGACTGATCCTGCGCCGGACGGTAGTACCGGCTGAGGCCCGGTACTACCGCTGCGGGCATTTTTCGTCTTCAACGGACAGTTTTCTGAGAGGAGTATTTATAGGCCTTCACCTCTGGACAAGTAGCTCGCCCAAACTTGAAGACACCATTATTGCAAGCTCAAGAACATCTAGATCTCCCAATCCCTCCACCCAAACTCGTTGATCTTTGGAGGATTGAAGGAGAAGGCCCGGATCTACATCATCACCAAGCGGATTTACACTTCCCCCTCATTCACTTGAGGGACCCTTTGCTAGGATTTCCATTGGGAAAACCTAGCTCTTTGTTGTACTTACTTGATTGTCTTTGTGACATATTGTATCTATTCGGGAGCTCCCAATCCAATTGTGGGTTGTGCCCCGGATCGTTGTTGTAAAGGCTCCGGACTCCACCTTGAAGGTTTCCGATAGTTGAAGGTGAACCAAACCTTTGTGGTGCGGTCATCGGAAAAGAAGGTGAAGCCTTTGTGGCCGTTGAGTTGTGACCTTTATGGTAGCGAGCACCTCTCCAACGAGGCGTACTCCCCTAAAAAGGAGGAACTCGGGAATACATCCGTGTCTCCGCGTGCTTTCACTTCGGTTACCTCTATCCTTGTTTATTGTCTTTACTTCGTGTATCTTGCTTAGTTGCTACCTTGTCATATAGCTAAATTTACCGTAGTTGCATATCTAGAGAATTTACCTTATGTACCAAGCCTAAATTGAAAAATTATTAAAATTTGAAATAGCACCTATTCACCCCCCCCCCCCTCTAGGTGTCATACGATCCTTTCACACTTCTCAACTCGCCTCTCCCATAGAAACTCTAACCACCATGCCAGGTAGCCGCAAGCCACGACCGGAGCAGACCGCCGAGGAGGTTATCCGCCGCAGCAGATGGCCGCGGACCGTCGTGCTCGGCGCGAGCGCGCCAACGCCACCACGAGCAGCAACGCCTCCTCCACGAGGACCGGATGATGAACCAGTCGTTCGCCCGCGAGATGCGTCGTGAGGAGGAGGAGTGGAATGCGTCTGCGCGCCGCCTCGCAGCACAGCGTGAGGCGGACCTCTTCAAGCCACGCCGCCACCCGAGCAGGGCTGTTCGTCCCGAGCACCACCAGGCGCGGCCAGCTCTTCCCGCGCCGTGCTGCATGCGACTACGCTGTCGGAGGAGGAGGTGGAGGTCTACCGCCGGCACAACATACCGGTGCTAGACAGGTTTGTGATCCCACCGGGGTGGGTGCTCAACGTCGTCAAGGTGCCGGTGGCGCCGGTGCTGAGCGGCAGGCCCCGCCTTGAGTATATCACACGGCAGTGGAGGGACTGCCGTATGAGCAGCGCGCGGACCCCTTCTACTCCATTTCGGCGCCATACTGGTACGTCGTGATAGACGCGGAGCACGAGGCACGCCACGGCTCCTTCTTCCTCTCCTTGCCGGCACCGGCCCCACCAGCGGCGCCGGCCCCGGCCTCGGCACTGGCAGAGGAGGACAGCGACAGCGATTGGCGAAAGCAGGAGTGGGAGGGAATGCAGCCCGCCATCGAGGCCTCCCTTCGCCGCCGCTAGATCAAACCCCACAACGCTCGGCGACGGCGGCGACCCGGAGAAGTTCCTCAAGGCCGGAGCCGTGGCGGGTGAAACCAGAAGCTCTAGCGACGGCGACGCCGATGGAACTTCCTCCTCATGAGCCGGAGATCATCTTCCTCGACGCTGCCGTGTAGTTGGTTTCACCGTCGCCGGGATAGGCCTCCTTCTCGAGCGTCTCCTTCCGCCGCCGCTAGATCTAGGGAATAGGGTTTAGTTTAACTTTAGTTAAATTTCGTTTAAGTTTGTTAAATGTTGTTTGTCAAATTTCGTTTAACTTTGTTAAATGTTCTTCAAATTCAATGAAATATCGCCGGTTCGTCCAATTCGAGTCTCGAACTTTTTTCTCAAAACCATATTAGGAGCGACCGGTGGGGCGCGACGCTCTTAATAGGCAGCAATGGTTTCCGGCG
The DNA here is from genome assembly GCA_947311845.1 of Poa pratensis. Taxonomy (NCBI): domain Eukaryota; kingdom Viridiplantae; phylum Streptophyta; class Magnoliopsida; order Poales; family Poaceae; genus Poa; species Poa pratensis. Next base: position 16,757,942 of record CAMZMU010000040.1, on the reverse strand, counting down.
CGCCCATTAACGTCTGTCCGGCAATTTTAACCGGACGCTCTATTGGGTGGAGATGCTCTTATATTGTGAAACGGCGGGAGTACAAGATACAAACTGTGTGCGGCTTGTGTAGGGTCAAGTCATTGCCAGCCTTTCATTTTGATAACTTACGCCGGTCGGATGCAACAAGGGCTGAGGACCACGAGAGAGCAGCTTACTTGCTCTACCTCAAATTATAAACTTTTTTTTTTACTAGGAACACTTTATTCCATTACTCGACAGGCTCAGCAATAGTGCTGGCCACCAGAACACTTATTACATCATCAGGCAATGCATCCAGCCAGAGCGACCGGCGCTCCTGCTTGCGCATGCCAACAGCGGCCATCTCATGTGCCAACTTATTACATTCACGGGGGCAATGGGAAAAAAACTAATGGAATTAAAATTAGTCTAGCAAATAAACGAAGGTCACGGTATAGCACACCTTCAGGTGACCGATCAAAACTGGAACGGCGCTGATTAAATTCTGTGCATCTGATTCGACTTGGACATGTCCCATCCCCCAGCTAGCAGCTGCCTGCAATGTTTTTTTTTTTTTTTTTTGAATTTTCTGCCTGCAATGCTTCTGAACATGCAAGCGCTTCTGCCTGTGCTGCGCTAGCAACATGCTGGAGATGCCCTGCCCCTCACTACACCGTCACTGTCACGGATGGCGAAACCCCATCCTCCTGTATTTGTAGCAGAAAAGAAGGCCCCATCGCAATTAACTTTCAGAGTATCGCCATCAGGAGGTTGCCAGCTTTGCAGCTTCACTGTCCTAGCCCCTTTCTTCAGCTTCCCACAATACTGCTCTGATTCACCTGCCCAGCATTTTACCTGCCCAATAAGATGTTGCTCTGGGATGATTCCTCCATCCAGGTCACAGACTCTCTCTTAATTACCTGCCCAATAAGATGTTGCCCCTTTCGACTGGCGTGAAATCCACGTGTTGCTTTTGCACATCCCGCTAGGGCTATTTTTGATAAAAAGAAAAATTGGAGGGGTCACTTTTAACAATAACATGGACACGGGGTCATATTCACAAGACGATCGAGAATTCGCCCAATGCTTATCGTCTTAGATAGCTGGTGGTTGAGGAGAAGAGAGGCCAGCTGCGCTGTGAGTTGCTTCGATCGTCAGCTGTTTTGAACTTTTGATTGCTTGAAATCCTAGGTATACTATACGCGTGCGCTGTCTAATTCTTCTCTTGATTCCTATTGGATGTTATGGAGGATAATATTTCTTACTTGCAGATCAGACTACTTCATATTGAGAGATCCATGGAGGAGGATCCAGCCTGCTGCGTTTTGGCCGGGGGCGCCATGTCCAAACTTGCGGCAAAGCTCGATGGGCTCCTGATCAGGAGCCAAGGGCGTCGACGCCACATGCCAATTCCTTGGGAAGTAAAGAACGAGCTGATACCTCTCATCAAGCAAAATCTGGGAATCATGATGGAAATCATCCAAGATGGCGGCGACGATAACTCATCAAGAGCAGTGATCAGATGCTTGACGAAGGAGGTGCGCGAGCTGTCGTACGACATCCACGACTGCATCGACGAGCACGCCGCTGGTCCGGCCAGCGACCATGCCACTCGGCTTCTCTGGAGGATGGTGCGGCACGTACGCGTGGCCAGGGCCAACGAAAAGAGACGACGATCCACGGTACTAGCTCGTCGCCGTACCAGCAGCAAACCAATACAAACCTGGCTCTCTGAGAGGCTGAAGGGCCGCCTATGGTTGCTGGACAAGATGAGAGAATTCAACGCGCGCTCGGCGGAGGCGCTCCATCGGTACAACTTTTTAACCGCCCTCTCAAGAAACAAAGAAATGGCGACAACCATGGCGACAGTAGCACCAAAGCTATTGCTACTAGATCTGGTGAGTCTTTCGGCTCTTGGAGTCCCCCCTCAAACGCCCCCTCCTTCACCGGCGTGTTGATATCCATGATCTCGCTATGAACACGCTTAAAGCGTGGCTCACGGATGGAGACAGCCCGAAGCTCAAGGTTGTTTCCATTGTTGGATGTGGAGGGGTTGGCAAGACCACGCTTGCCAACGAGCTGTACCGTGGAATCGGAGGGCAATTTGAATGCCGGGCATTTGTGCGGACGTCCCAGAAGCCTGATGTTAGGAGGCTTCTCATCGACATTCTTTCTCAAATTCGGCCAAAACAGCCTCCTGGTAATTGGAAGGTGCACAATCTAATTGGCGATATCAGGACACATCTGCAAGATAAGAGGTGAAAATTCTGTTTTCTGTCTTTGTTTTGCTAATGAAATTCTATTTTCTGTGACAATACATAATGTGTGAAATTGGGAGATTAGAAGACCTACATAATTGTTTAGGTAAAACTCTTAGTCCACGAGAATTAACAAGTTTTTTCCTAATGTTGAATTGAAAATTTCTAGATATGTGTCACTTAAATCGCTCATCTTTTGTATCAAACAGCTGATAGAACACACGTTGTTATTTATAGCTTTGTTTCAAGAGATAATATCACCTTACATGTCGACTTGCCATACCGGTCTCAGGTACTTGATTGTAATTGATGATGTATGGGCCAGATCAACGTGGGACATTGTAAACCGTGCTTTTCCCGATGGCAATCATTGCAGTAGAATACTGATAACGTCAGAACTTGAAGACGTTGCTCTGAATTGCTGTGGTTATGAACCTCAGTATGTTTACAAGATTAAACCCCTCAGTGAGGATGACTCGAGAAAGTTATTTCACAGTATAGTTGGTTGCCCTCAAGAACTCAGCGGGGTTTCAAACAGTGTCATAAGAAAATGTGGTGGTCTGCCTCTAGCAATTGTTACTATTGCTAGCCTCTTGGCAAGTCGGATGGGAAAACCAGAACAGAGGGAGTATGCGGAGTATGTTGATAATCCTTGGGTTATGGCTTGATGACAAATCCTACTTTGGAAGAGATGAAACAAGTGGTCAACCTTAGTTACAGATTTCTTCCTCAACATTTGAAGGCATGCATGCTTTATCTCACTATTTTTCCAGAGGACTACATAATTTGGACGGATGATTTGCTAAAACAATGGATAGCTGAAGGTTTTATCTGTGCAACTGAAGGACAGGACGAAATGGAAATCTCAAGGGGCTACTTTGAGGAGCTTATCAGTAGCAGATTGATCCAAGCTATTCATATAGATGGTAATGATAAAGTTTTGTCCTGTACCATGCACCATATGATGCGCAATCATATTATGCAGGAGTCCATTGTAGAGAATTTCGTCGCTGCGATAGATTATTCTCAGGCAGCTACCAGATTCGCACACAAGGTTCGCCGACTGTCTCTTAACTTTGGTAATGCAGAAGATGCGACTCTATCCACAAACATGAGATTATCACAAGTTCGAACACTAGCATTTTTTGGAGCCTTCAAGTGTGTGCCTTCCATTACTGGGTTCCGGCTTCTTCAGGTTCTTATCCTACACTTTTGGGGTGAGGAAGAGAGCATCAAGTTTGATCTCACAAGCATTTCGGAGATTTTTCGGCTGAGATATTTGCAGGTGACATGCAATGTCAAATTAGAGATACAAGAAATGCAGATGCTACGACGTCTGCAATGTTTGGAGACACTGACAATAGAAGCAGCAAGAGGAAGTATAATACCATCGGACATCGTTCATATACCACGCCTGTTACACCTCAGACTTCCTGCTAAGACAAATCTTCTCAGTGGCCTTGGAGACATGACATCACTACGTACACTAGGACATTTTGATCTCAGTACTAATTCAATAGATAAAGTACGGGACCTTGGCAAGCTAACCAATGTCCAGGATCTTCATCTTACCTGTACACTATCAGTGGGTCCTTCCCGTTATCTGGTGGAAAAAATTGAATGTTTGAGCTCAGTTCTGGGGAAACTCAACAATCTGAAGTGTATAACTCTGAAACGTTCAAGAGTAGTGGACCTTGGTTGTCAACCTTCAAGCATGACCATTTCCTGTGATGTGCTGAGCAGCGTATCCTCTCCTCCAGCACTTCTGGAGAGACTTGAGTGGTTACCACGTGTCTGTACCTTCTCCAGCCTCCCAGAGTGGATTGGACATCTGGGCAAGCTCTGCATTTTAAAGGTTGGGGTTAGGGAACTAGTGAGGAATGATGTTGATCTTCTCAAAGGATTGCCTGCACTCACTGTTCTGTCGTTGTATGTCCACACAAAGCCTGCAGAAATAATTGTCTTCACCAAGGGGGGGTTCCTGGTTCTCAAGTACTTCAGATTCAGGTGCAGTGTACCTTGTCTAAAGTTTGAGGCGGATGTAATGCCTAATCTCCGGAAACTCAAGCTAGGTTTTGATGCGCATGGAACCACTCAATATGGTCCTATACCTGCTGGCCTTGATCACTTGTCAGGTCTTGAGGAGATCTCTGCAAAAATTGGGGGTGCCAGTGCCAGTGGACCAGCTAGAAGGATTGTCGAGTCAGCGTTGAGTGACGCAATCAGGATGCATGCAGTACGTCCCACAGTCAACATGCAGTGTGTAAATCAGATGTTTGGTGATAAGGATGATCAGAACATCAGATTACAAGAGGAAAAAGAAATGACGCCGCAAAAACAGTCTGAGTCCATTGAGGAAGATTCAAATGAACAGCATGTAACCCTTCAGAAGGGCTCCAGGGAAGATGCTGCCTCCAGGTATGTATTTGCCCTTCTAACTGTAACAGTATATTATTTTTTGTTTGTGCACTTTGGTTATTTAGTTTTAATTTATGTTCTAAAAGGCGTGATACCCTGGCCTGTGTGACTGATGCACACAACCATTTTTAGTTTTAATGGCGACCAAATCTTGCTGCCAATGATGCTTCCATTTTACATAATATAAATGCTTGATGCCAGCAGTTTTTCAACGGGATTGGAGGTCTTTTTTTTAGAATTACGTGAGTGGAGGTCGCGAACAAATAAGCTGCCATGTAGTATTGATATATCCTTGTATAATCTAACTAAAACAATGATGTGAACCATGACTAGAAGTGTGGTTGTACCCCAGCCCATTAGAATTTAAACATTAGGTTTGACACTTATGTGTCTCAAGATGCGGAATACTATTTCAGTGGGAGGCAACATTACCCTCCATATCTAGGCGATTGTGCTTATTTCGTCAATCTCAAAACCCAACCCACTCCGCTCATAGGACTAAAGTATGTGTGCCACCCAAAGGGTGAATGTAAGTGTGCGTATGTGAACGTCTATGTTTTTATAAACAAGAACAATGAATCTTTTGTTCTTTCTCTATAGGGTATCCGGTGGAAACAATATTACGGAAAAATCTGGTGAAAATCATATTTTAGAAGTTCTTAAAACTTAACGAGAAAATACAATATGTTAGAACGGAAAAAATACTTAGAAAAACTTGATTTTTTTCTCAACCACTGTGAAATTTTTAGAAACCCCGAGAATATTTCTTCGATGGGTGATCCGCGAAAGTAATTTTAAATCCAGTGAACATTTTTAGAACCAGTGAACAAGTTGAATCACGTGAAACTATTTTTTAACTCACAGATTGTATTTGGACCATGAACATTTTCCGAGCCACCGTGAATATTTTTCGAAACTCAGTGATTATTATTTAAGCTGATTAACCAATTTTCTTGGAACCTTTTGAACATTTTCTTAGAACTGGTGAACATTTTTGGCAACGGATGCACATTTTTAGAAGTGAACGTTTTTTGGAACTAGTGAAAGAATATTTAACTCGTGAACATTTTTTGAATGCAGTGAAAGTATTGTTTTAACCCTATGGATACATTTTGAAGCCGTGAACTTTTTTCGAACCCACTTGAATATTCTAGAAATTCCATGGATTTTTGGTACATTTTGAAACTCGTGAACATTTTTTCAAACACTATAAATATTTATTTAAACTTAAAAAAATGGAACAGCGTGGAAAAAAATCCCTGAAATTTTTTTACCCATGAAACTATTTTTTGAACTCGGTGGATTTTTTCACCCATGATTTTTTTGGACCCCTTAAATACTGTTAGATACCCCGTGCAATTTTTTTAACCTGTGAACATTTGCGAATCCCATGCAAGTATTTTTCTGTAAAAACCACCGAGAACATATTTTTCGAACAACATAATATTTATTTAAAGAGGATTTTTAAACTCGTGACTTTTTATTGAACACATGATTTTATGGACTCTTTTTCAAATAAATACATTAAAAAATAATGCATGGACATTTTTTCAGTACATGAACGTATTTATATTATAAAATAAAAAATAGAAAGAGAAAAGAAAATTAAACATAAATAAAAATAATAGAATAGGCAGAGCTCCTGCCCTTTTTTTCGCCAACAAATAATAGAAGAGGACAGGAAAATAAAAAAGGGGAGCGTTGAGGAGGATAATTTCCTCCCAGGCTTCCATCCTCCGCCTCCACAGCACGACACGTGTCCCTGGTTCTGCCGTTTTGGTCAACAACAGATGACCAGCGTGCGCCTCTGTCGAAACAGGCTTTCGTTCCGCTTTATAAATAAAGCCCAACGGCCAAACCGATACAATGTGATGAGGTGACCCTCTTACAAAGCAGATCAAGGATAAACAAGAAACACATGAGAACCAAACTTGCCACCGATGACATCGCCACGACACCGAAAGATACCGTAGCTCCACGACAATGCCCCCAAGAAGGTAACGACGCCTCACGTCACCATTGTCGAGACTAAAGTCCAGGGTTTTCACCCGGAGCCCTGACACAACGAAGGTAGCCACAACGACGCCCCCAAGAGGGTAACAACACCCACAGGCGTCGCCGTCGTCGACGCCGGAGCATTGGGATTTCGCCCGAAAAAAACCTTTGCCATGCCCGGTATTTCGGAACGCCCACCGCCACCGAGTCAGGCTCCCAAAACACGATCTGGGATCTGACAGTGTCGAAACGCCGCCAGCACCGAGGTCCCCCGCCACCCGCTCCTCGCCATCCACATGGCCAAGAAGCAAGGTCATCACCACTGACACGTCACTCGCCGTAGAGACACCCGCGCAGTCCACCTTCCGAGGCCGCCGCCTCGGCGTCCGGGATCGCTAGCCCACGGTGGGCCGGACACCGCCACGACCAGCCCACCGGCACAGACAGGAGAAAACGGGGTCAGCAGCCCGGTACCTCGGACAGTGAGGTTCAACTAGCAGGACGCACCCGCCTGTCGAACCCACAGAGCCTGTACCGGGACCGCCGGCAGCTGCCGGATCTAGACCCGACGGGTCCGGATCCAGCGCCCCAACCACCCATGGTCAGGGGGTGGGCTCCCAAATCGGGAGCCCCTGAAACCAATCAACCCGTGAGGCGCCCAGCCAGCCCAATCCAGGCCCAAAGGGCCAGATCTGAGGCTTCGCTGGTTTTTTTATTTCGATTCTTTTGTACGTTGTTTGTTTTAGCTCAGCGGTTTTCTGCTTCTGTTTTCGTGATTGTTTTTATGGTTTTCGTGGTTTGCATGTTTTGGATTTCTTTTCTGTTTTAACAATACTTTTATTACTTTCTCCTTTTCCTCTATGTTTCCTTTTTTATTGGAAAACGCTTCGAAACAGCCGGAGGATCCGCGCGTCCGCGTCCTCTGTCTCCAACGCGTGACGCGTGTCCCTAGTGGACCGACATGACCCCTCCGTCTTATCCGTTCGCTGCTTTGCATCGAGAAATTTTTCCCCATCCCGTTCGTCTACCTCCAGCTGCAGAAGCGCGGCTCGTGAGGCTCCCATGCTGCTCCTTCTCCTGCCTCTCCTTCTTCCACCTCCGCGAGTGCCGCTCGCTGCCCCCGCGCTTCACCTTCTTCCACCTCCGCGAGTGCCGCTCGCCGCCCCGCGCGCTTCTCCTTCTCCCTCCTCCGCTCCTGCAACAAATTCGTGGAGGCGGCGATGCTGCCATGGGAGAACGGCGGTGCTACCGTCGGTACACGGCACGGGCTTTTCGTGTCGCAATGAGGGGTGAGGAGGATTTGCCGTCCGACCCGGCCTAAGGTCGAATCGTCCACTTTCCTCTAATCGGGCCAGGCCTGGAAAGTGTAGATTTTCGTCGGACCGAGTTTATCGCCAGGCTTTTCATAGTGTGGCCCGGCCTGAGGCATGGCCATATTTACTCTACATATAACTCTTCTAAAAAAACTCTACATATAAAGGGCAAGAGGGATATTTCCTACTTAAAAAATGAAATAATCATCCGTTCGGAACCTTAACTTATTTGAAATGTAATGCAAAATACAGTATATTTTACGATGAATAAATTGTTTTACTCTATTCTTGGGAAGGGGAGGAAGACTTGGACCATCTGTTGGAATATATGCCGAATATGTGTACGAGTAGGGCTACAGTTGGACTTGTAATTAGCGGAAGGTTTAGATGTTTGAGTCGAACACGTGTAAACTGCCCTAACATATAAAGGCATCGTGGATAGTTAAAATAGACAAGACGAAATCTCGTAGGGTAGACATAAGATCAGTAGAGGGCGGTCCGGCACCCATCGCACGGACGCCCGGACCGGCGTGGCGTTGTTGATCTGATGCGTCTATATGCCTCGGCGGGCTTGTCATCGATGGTACTATGTTGATTAGTACATGGGGGAAAAGCAGCAAGATTTCTTGTGTACGTCGTTCTAAGTGGGCCTAGAGTTTTACATATTTAGCCACCGTTGAGTCAAAGTAACGGTTTGCACGGACAAAAAAAATCCCCATCCTCTACCTCCGCTCCCGCTGGACGAACAGGCTAGTTGGCGGAGGAGACTGGCTCGATTGGAAGTCGTCGGGGCTCGGACAGGGAAGGGTCGTGGCGGGTCACTGTCGCGTCTTCGGCGGTGCTCTAGGACAGCTGCATGGCGATGGAGGTGTCCAGGCGGGGAAATCAACCACCGGCGTGTCAAGTGGTAGGCTAGACACAAGATCAGTAGAGGGTGGTCTGGCGCCCGTGGCAGGGACGGCTGGACCGGCGTGGCGTTGTAGATCTGATGCGTCTGTATGTCTCGACGGGCTTGTCGTCGACAATACTATGTTGATTAGTACATGGGGAGGAGCGCCCGCTAAGCATGCCCCACATATGTAGGCGTGGATCACGAAACTGCGTTACCAAATCTCGGTGTCGGTTTTCTGTAATTGCTTGTTCTCATAGATCGATTATGCGGCTCGGATTTATAACAGCATCTGCTCACGCAGCTGCTATGATTCAAGAGTCATTCTCGCGGGAGGTATTTCTTTGTTAATTAATACTTCCAAGATAAAACAGCTTGCCATAACGTTTCTGTATTATACTACAGAGGGAGTAAGAAGTAAGAACTAGTATGTTTCAATTAGTCGCAACATTTCCATGGAACTTATTTACAACTTGAGAGCACCAAACGAGTACCTACATATACTGTGAAATAGTTGTGATTTTTCGCGTTTGTCATATTTTGTTCCTTTTTGGTGCTAACTTGCCAATGATAAATGTGCACAGGAAGAATAAGGGGAGGAAGGTGGTCTGCGTCCCGGCGCCAACAACAGGGTCAGGACCAACCGGAGAGGTGGTTCCTTCTGATCTCTGGACATGGAGGAAGTACGGCCAGAAGCCTATCAAGGGCTCTCCTCACCCAAGGTGTGTTTCCATGCATAGATCTTCTATATATAAAAGTTGGAAGAATTCACCCCCCCCCCCTCCGCAGAGCCACGTCGCCTCCAAACCAGGCCCCCAGCCCGCGCTACAGTGGCGGTCGATTTTCTACCAATCAGCGGCCGCCACGTCGCCCGGTCACCGGCCGGTCGCCCCGGTTCCAGCCGGTCACCGGCGCGCACGGTTTTTGGCACAAACATTTGCAGAAAGCCCCTCCCGAAGGACTGATTTGCAATTTTGCCAAACATCAGGGACTTTTCTGCAAAAGCTTCAACGAACCCCCCTCTCTCCTTCTCTCTCGCGCGACCCGGAGATCGCCGGCGCCGCCGACGCGCCGCGCGGCCGCCACGCTCCTCCCCGCACGAATCCGAGCACGCAGCGACCTCCGCCGCCACGCCCTCTCCCTCCTCGCCGCATATCGGCTGCCGGGACGTAGCGCGCGCCGGAATCGCCGCCGTGCGCGCTGTCCGCCGCCGCTTCCGGTCGTCGCCGGCGACGCTCCGGCGACCTAAAAGCGGCGGCACCGCCACCTGCGGGTAGCCCGCGTCCAGGCGCGTCGGACGCGCCCACCCGCGCGTCTCGGCTCGCGGTGGCGCGGCGCAGCCGTGGTCGTCGCCGTCGACACCGTGGCAGGCCCGGCCACTGTGACGTCATGACGACGTCACAGTGGGCCCACCATGTCAGATTTTTTTCTTTTCCCTATTTTTTGTAAAAAATAGCCCTACTTATTTAAATGCGCCAAACGTGTAAACATAAACACACAAAAAAACATTGGCTATTTATACCGTCTGATCAAACTCCGTATTTGAATATTCCAGAATCTTGAATGCCTTTCAAATCTGAGCATTTAAGAAACGTAAACATAATTCAAATGTGGAAAACTTCCCAATTGTACCAATTTTTGAAATTTTAACAACTTACAAATACAAACTTTTCTTCGACTTCCAACAATATTAAATCCGAAAAACATTTGAACGTGGGCATTTTCAAATTTGAATTCTTTACATCGCGGTAATTACAAATATGACCAAAAAAACAACATGACTACAAAAAATAAACGCTAACTATTTATGGCATATGGTCAATTTGAATTCTTTACATCGCGGTAATTACAAATACGACCAAAAAAACAACATGACTACAAAAATAAATGCTGACTATTTATGGCATATGGTCAAAATTCATACTTAAATATTTCAAAATTTCAGATGCCTTCCAAATCTAAGCATTTACCAAACGTCAAAAAAATCAAATATGAACAGCTTCCCAAGTTTAACAACCTTTGAAACTTCAACAACTTATAAGTGTAAACTTTTTTTTAAGTTCCAACAGAATTAAACCTAAACAATTTTTGAATGCGGACATTTACGAATTTGAATTTTTTACACCTCGGTATTTCTTCTTCTAACGCTACACATCCATTCCAAAATACAAGCATATTTAACCATTCCAAATTTCTAAGTATTTCGAGATACCCTAAACGATAAATTTCGACGGATTTCAGCATTTTTAAGTACAACGGGTGCGGCGTGCCGCCGCGCCAAATTGACTAGTTAGTATCTAAATTAACTCGTTTCCTCCTATCCAGAAGAAACTGATTATATTGGATTATTTGGCTCTTTTATGCACCACCAAGTCGTCGGCATCTAAGTTCAAAACAAAGTCATCAGCATCTGAAAACAAGGCATTAGTTGTGTGCTTAAATTAAGATGAAGCTTCTGAAGTGAAAAGACTAAATAATTATTGGTTACACGGTTGAGCATTATAAAATTTCTCAGCTCCATATCGTGCTTGTGAATTTGATGCATGAACCCTCGCGGTGAAATTAATTCGAAGATAAACAAATGGAAACCTAGCTAGCTAGGTATGAATATAACTTCTCCATCATTACTAGCTCCCTCCTCTAGAAATGACATTTTTTGTCACACATCAACAGAGGGAGTATGTTTTTGTGGCAGTTTAGCAACCAAGATGGGTAAAGTTTAATTTGTCTGAGCAAAATTCATTTATTCACTATCCCAATTTGTGAGGCATGATCTATGCACCTAGAGTTTGAGCTTATCACTAGCGATGTCAAATTGAATCTGATGGTTGTGTGCATTAATCCATGCAAAGGCCGGGAGACTCAATTTTTTTGCAAAGATTTATTTTAATACCCCCGCAAAAAAATTGTGCGTGCCATACACTAGTTTTTTCTTCTATATTAAGAAACCATTATAATTATGAGGAAACTAAGAGCTTTGATTTACTATTAACACTTCACAGCACGAAATGTAAGTCATATATTTATTTATTTTATTTTACCCGCAAAAAAATATTTATTTATTTTGCTCACGGGCACATCTTGGAACAAGATTAGGCCATAAATTAGCCTTGCCAATTTATATGGTTCCTTCTTAATTCTGGATGTAAAGCTAAAATAATTTGCCTTCCATCAGTTTTAACTTTAGTACCAAAATTCTAAATGCTCATTATGCCATTAGATTTTGGTAGACAGCACTTTCTCTACCATCCATATAGGCCACAGAGCAAACAATACCCAAAGTTGACTTACTACTTTTTCCGAAGAAAACTTACTAAATTTTGGCTTAGAAATTAGGCACAACACTAAGGAGGGCCGAATTAATGTGATATGTATGTGCATGTACTGAACATGAGATACATGGACATAGAGGACGATCAAGTCTAACAAATGTTCTTGTTGATCAACACAGAGTGTACTACAAATGCAGAAGCTCCAAAGGGTGCTCGGCACGGAAGCATGTGGAGCGCAGCCGGACTGACCCCAATATGCTGGTCATCACCTACACCTCCAAACACAATCACACATGCCGGCTCAAGACGCTTGCCGTCTCAACACGGTCTCAGCACGGCGAGAATGACAGTGGCAGTGGTGGCGGCAGCAGCTGCTCACGCAACGAAAAGCAGTCACAACCAAACAATCATCAGACCGCGACGACCAAGACTACGACTAGCACAGTCAGTACCACAACCAGTATTTCTCCTATGATCGCGAAGGAGGAAAGTATGACACTGGCTGGATCATCGGATCATGGCGTTCGCGAGAGACCAGAGGTCATCAATGAAGACAGCGGCTGGAGACCATAGTGAGTTCATGGTGGACCACGTGTTCATGGAAAGCTACGGGCTGATGATACCGGAGTCCAGCCACCACGAGGATTCGCCGGCCTCGCCGAGCTGGAGTCGGATGCCAAGCCGTATTGGCGATCATGACCAAAAGAAGACAGCTTTGGAAGAGTGTGGGTCCATGCGACATGCTAGATGGGTTAAAAAGCAACCAAAGGATGAAAATAAGTACTTATGACGATGATGGCTATGGACAAGCTCCCCCTGGGAGTGGAGGCGCAGGTAGCGCACCGCCAACTTATCATGGTTGTTGGGGTTTGTCAACGACCTGGCACCACCTGATGCAGGCTATGAAGACGAAGGCCCAACCGGGACTGGCACGAGGCCCAAGAGATCACGTCGGGCCCCAGCGTGGCTAGCTGGAGGCAGCTGGGTGGCGTAGCTTGCTCTGCTATTTAGTTGGATAGGAGCTTCCTTGTTTCGTTGTCTTGGAACAGAACTGTATGAACGGTAGTGCCGTGTATGAACTGGCTCGGGGGTGGTGGGGAGGATCGAGCCTAATCCCAACTAGTTCTCGTCTGTTCTTTGATCTTGTACTCGATTCATTGGTGGTTCGTAGCTAGGTACTTACAAGTGGTATCAGAGCCTTCCGATCCCCAATTCTGGAGTTTCCCACCCACCCATACCCCACCAGATTCGCTGCTCGATCGCGAACGGAAGACATGGATGAGCTCTCCCCCGATTCACGTGTGATCTATGATCTCATCAGGGGTTCGACCTCAGAGGAGTTCGACGCGAAGTTCCTGGAGTACGAGAAGAAAACGCTAGGCGTCGTGCGCAAGTTCATCGTCGACACGGAGAAGCAGCTCAAGACGATGAACACCTCCATCAACGCCGTCCGATCCGCCGTTAACAAGGATCTGGAGGCTACCAGGACCTCCATCGACTCCGTCCGCTCCGCCGTCAACGCGAATCTGGAGGCCACCAGGAACTCCATCGGCGACGACCTCGTTGCTGCCAAGGACACGCTGAGTTCGCAGATCGCGTCGCTCGCTTCGGCGCTCGATCGCGTGCCACGGCCGGATCCCGGTGCGGTGGCGGATCGCCCCTTTGCTTCGGCCCAACGGGATCCAGGGGGCGGTGTTGCAGGCCAATTATGGCACAGCGAGCAACAACAGAACCGGGGGACGATGGGTACCTTGCACTCCTCTCCTCCGGTCGGAGGTAACATCTCTGGCCGGTCTCTTGTAGGGCAATTCAATTCGTGCTCGCCGCAACAGCGATCTGACTTTGTTTCACTGGGATCTCGCGCTGTGTTGCCTCACTTCGAGGGAGCCAACCCGAAGCTGTGGCAGATTCGCTGCAAGGAATTCTTCCGGCGGGGTCAGACGCCGAAGTCGCTGTGGCCTGCCGACGCGTCCGCCTCCGTCACGGGCGCCGCGGCAACGTGGCTGGAGTCCTACCAGCAGAAGACACCATCGCCAACGTGGTCTGAGTTCGTCGAGGCCGTGCTTGCTCGTTTCAGTCGCAACCAGCACTCGATCCTCTGTCGGCGACTGTTCCACATTGCTCAGGTGACCACGGTGGAGGATTATGTTCAGAAATTCTCGGAATTGGTGGACCAGATTGCCGTGTACGAGCCCAATCCGGATGTGGTGCACTACACCACCAGGTTCCTGGATGGTCTGAAGCCGGCTGTGCGTGTGCTCGTCGCAATTCAGCAACCCGGTACATTGGAAATTGCTTACTCGCTAGCAATTCAGTAACCCAGAAGACACTGTTATGTTTCATTCTCAGCCGTCTCCGCCAGCCATGGCTCGTCGAGCGTCTGCTACGGTACCGGCCTTGCCCCAGCCTCCTGCGAAGTGGATTTCGAAGTCTGTCGAAGAGAAGCGAGCACTGAGTGCCAGTGAGGAGAAATGGAGCAATCTCAAGGCCTACAGTCGAGCGAAGGCCTTTGCTTTACCTGTGGCGAGAAATACAGCCGTGAGCACCAGTGCAAGACATCCATTCCCCTACATGTGGTGCAGGAGATGGTGAATTGCATGCATCTGATCGGGGATGTCAGTGAGGAACAACAGGAAACGAAACAGGCAGAGCCGCCTCATACTGTGCATACCATGGTGCTCTCCGCAGCAGCATTGGAGCCTGGCAAAGCAGCACCTCGCACTATGCAGCTGCAAGTGCAGATTCAGGGCCACTCATTCCTATTCTTGGTTGATTCAGGCAGTTCGGCATGTTTCATTGATCAGCAACGAGCGCAACTGCTCTCTGGTGTGGAGGATCTGCCGGCTCCTGTGACAGTTCAGGTTGCGGGCGGCGCTCTCCTGGAGTGTACAAGCTGTTTCCCAGCGCTGCAGTGGTCCGCAGACGGTGCCTCGTTCACAGATCAGTTCAGGGTCCTGAATCTGGCCAGCTACGATGGAATCGTCGGCTTGGATTGGCTCGGCAAGTACAGCCCGATGCTCACACATTGGGAGCAGGGATGGCTTGCGTTCCAACACGAAGGCAAACAAGTGGTGCTGCGTGGCGACGAGCCGAGGTTCTGCACGCATGCGTTGGTGGAGCTCAACCTCGTGCGTGAAGCAGAGAAGGAGGCGACAGTTGTTCCTGCCGAAGTGCAAGCAATCCTGGACAGGTTTGCGTCAGTGTTCGAGGCGCCAACTGGTTTGCCACCGCGCCGTCGATGCGATCACCGCATTCCGCTGGTTCCCGGAGCGCGGCCCGTGTCCATCCGTCCCTATCGAGTCGCACCAGAGCTCAAATATGAAATTGAGAGGCAGGTGCGGGAGTTGCTCGAGCAGGGTGTGATCACGCACAGCAACGGTGCTTTTGGTGCGCCGGTGTTGTTGGTCAAGAAGGGAGAGGTAGACTGGTGCCTTGTGTTCGATTACCGGCCGCTCAATGCTTTGACAGTGAAGGGGAAATACCCGCTGCCCATCATCGACGAGCTCTCGGGTGCGAAGTGGTTCTCCAAGCTCGATTTGAAGGCCGGCTACCACCAGATCAGGCTGGCACCAGGCGAGGAGCACAAGACGGCGTTCCAAACGCACAGTGGGCACTACGAGTTCAAGGTGATGGCGTTCGGCTTGACTGGGGCTCCTGTGACGTTCCAGCACGCGATGAACGCCACGCTCGAGCCCGTGCTGCGCAAGTTCGCCCTCGTGTTCTTCGACGACATCCTCATATACAGTAGCACCTTCCAGGAGCACCTGGAGCATTTAGCTACCGTGCTGGACATTTTACAGAAGGATAAGTGGCAAGTTAAGATGTCCAAGTGCGCATTTGCGCAGCAGCAGGTGGCGTACCTGGGGCACGTCGTGTCTGCCAGCGGCGTCGCCACGGATCCGGCCAAGATTCAAGCCATCAAGGATTGGCCCACGCCGTGCAACCTGAAGGAATTACGCGGCATTTGCGGCCTGACGGGGTACTACCGCAAATTCATCGCTAATTACGCGATTATCTGCCAGCCGCTCACTGCTCCGCTCAAGAAGGGGGTCGCGTTCATGTGGACACAGGCAGCCGAGACGGCGTTCCAGGTTCTAAAGCAGGCCATGATCTCCGCTCCCGTCCTGGCGCTGCCTGACTTCTCTGAGCAGTTCGTCATTGACACTGACGCGTGCGATGTGGGAATCGGTGCCGTGTTGTCACAGAAGGGGCACCCAGTTGCCTTCGTGAGCCGCGCGCTTGGCCCCAAGAACAGAGGCCTCTTTGTGTATGAGAAGGAGTTCCTCGCCATTCTTCTGGCCGTCGAGCAGTGGCGCCCCTACTTGCGCAAGGCTCTGACGAAGCTCATGGACCTGCACTATAAGATTCAGTACAAGAAGGGTGTGCACAACGGCGCTGCGGATGCTCTCTCGCGCAAGCCGCCGGCGAGCTCGGAACTATTCTCCATCGCGACGGTCCAGCCGGTGTGGCTCACGGCCGTGGTGCACAGCTACGAGAACGATGCCAAGGCTCAGGCTCTCCTGCAGCAGTTGGCTGTCGCGCCAGATGGGGTACCCGAGTACACACTGGAGAGCGGCATCCTGCGCCACTGCAACAGGATTTGGGTGGGCGGCGACGACGACCTCCGCAAGCAGATTGTGTCCGCGTTCCATGACAGTCCACAGGGCGGCCACTCGGGGTTCCCAGTGACGTACCGTCGTAAAAAAAAATCAGTTGGCCGGGCATGAAATCCATGGCGCGGGAGTACGTCCGCTGTTGTCACATCTGCCGGCAGGCGAAACCGGAGTGCCTTCCTCCAGCCGGCTAGCTCCAGCCGCTGCCGTCTGCGCCGTTGGAGGTGGCCACGATGGACTTCATCGAAGGGCTGCCACAGTCGGGGCAATTCAGCTGCATCCTCGTCGTCGTTGACAAATTGACGAAGTGCGCGCACTTCATTCCGCTGCGTCACCCCTACACAGCAAGCAAGGTGGCCAAGCTCTTCGTCGACAACATCCACAAGCTCCATGGCATGCCTGGCTCGCTGGCGTCGGATCGCGATCCCATCTTCACCAGCACCTTCTGGCAGTCTGTGTTTCGCGCCACGGGAACACAGTTGAAGCTGAGCACGGCGAACCACCCTGAGACGATGGGCAGACGGAGCGGGTGAATCAATCCATCGAGTGCTACCTCAGTTGCTTCATCAGCTCACACCCTCACCACTGGTCCAAGTGGTTGTCTCTGTGCGAGTTCTGGTACAACAGCAACTGGCATGCGTCGACGGGCAAATCGCCGTTCGAGCTGCTCTACGGCCGACAGCCCAAGTATTTCGGAATCACTGCATCTGACAAGATAGCTACTGCGGATGTTCAGGAATGGCTGCAGGAGAGGGCGTTGGTGTTGGATTCTGTCCGTCAACACCTAGTGTGTATGCAGCAGAGGATGAAGGCCCAGGCGGACAAGCATAGCACAGAGTGATCCTTCGCGGTGGGTGACGAGGTGTTCCTCCGGTTGCAGCCATACATCCAAGCGTCCGTGGCGAGGCGTGCCAACCACAAACTGGCATTCAAGTTCTTCGGGCCATTCCGCGTTCTGGAGCGTGTGGGCGAGGTGGCGTACAAGCTGGAGTTACCGCCGTCGAGCCGTGTTCACCCGGTCTTCCATGTGTCGCAACTGAAGCCCTGCGTCGGACCACGGCCAGACGCTTCGCCAACTCTGCCTCTAGCTGATACCCTGCTGCAGGTTCCAGTCTGAGTCCTGCGTCGCCGTCAGCAGCGTCGCGGTGCGCGCTCCGTCGCTCAAGTTCTCGTGCAATGGAGCGGCACTGATGAGAAGGCAGCGACATGGGAGGACCTCGACCGCTTACATCAGATCTTTCCTCGAGCTCCTGCTTGGGGACAAGCAGGCTTTGAAGATGGGGGATTGTCAACGACCTGGCCCCACCTGATGCAGGCTATGAAGACGAAGGGCCAACCGGGACTGGCACGAGGCCCAAGAGATCACGTCGGGCCCCAGCGTGGCTAGCTGGAGGCAGCTGGGTGGCGTAGCTTGCTCTGCTATTTAGTTGGATAGGAGCTTCCTTGTTTCGTTGTCTTGGAACAGAACTGTATGAACGGCAGTGCCGTGTATGAACTGGCTCGGGAGTGGTGGGGAGGATTGAGCCTAATCCCAACTAGTTCTCGTCTGTTCTTCGATCTTGTACTCGATTCATTGGTGGTTCGTAGCTAGGTACTTACAGGGTTGGGGTGGTGGTGGCGACGGTGGTTATACCGGAAATGCCACCCCTGAACCAGCTACAAAGGTTAAGCAGTGTGATGCAGACTGTGATGATTCCTGTGACAATGCAAGGATTTACATCTCTAACCTTCCTCCTAATGTGACTGTTGAGGAGCTGCAAGAGCTTTTTGGAGGAATTGGCCAGGTTGGAAGGATCAAGCAGAAGCGTGGTTACAAAGACCAGTGGCCCTGGGACATAAAAATCTACGTTGACGATTCTGGAGAAAACAAAGGAGACGCTTGCCTTGCTTATGAGGATCCTTCTGCTGTTCATGCAGCTGGTGGATTCTACAACCGTTATGACATGAGAGGCAATAAACTTAGTGTTGTGATGGCTGAGAAATCGGCGCCCAGGGCTCCCACTTCTGGTCATGTATAGGAGGACGTGGTAGTGGTGGTCGCTATGGAGGGGACCTGCGCAGGGACGGAGGAGGCTATGGGCCTAACAGGAACAAGGGAGGTGCCGCGGTGGTTCACGTTCCCGGCCATACTGAACGCACATATAATTACTAAGATTATCATCTGTGAATTTTCTATTCATGTTCTCCGGAGCTGTACTCAGTAGCATAATTACGTAGGTTGTCAGCATGAGACTTTTTTTTTTAGAAAAGGGAATTTTATTAATCCCAGCCTATGTATCGAGTGATGCACACAGCCGATTATTACAGAGTTTTAAACGTATCTTATTCGTGCTTACATCTCAAGAAACAAAAAGATTGAGACAAGCCTCCACCGACACTGACAAACTTAAGTAGAACTACGAAAGCCGACTAATATGTTGCCACGTATGTCGGGAGAAAAAATCATGTGCCACGCGCAGAAGTCTCGTGCACCCAGCCACCATAAGGTCCCGCTGGTCCGAAGGCAGCAGGAAAGCCCATAACTAAATCCAGTGCACCGCCATACGAAAACCTGTAATACATGAAAATTATCCTTTCTGTTAAAACAATATCATTTCGACAATTCCAAATAGACCAACAAATAGTGAAACGCATATACGAATCCTATCCTTGGTCTTTTTGTCCATCCCCCGCAACCAATTCTCAAACATGTTTGTGACATTAGTAGGGGAGGAATGTTGTAGGTACAAAAGACAACACGCCACACAAGTTGTGCAAAGGGGCAAGAAATAAAAAGGTGTTCAATACTCTCATCATTCCCACAAAAAGAACAATGTGAGCTACCATGCCAATTCTTTTTAGCAAGATTATCTTTTGTTAACAAGACTTTTCGATGAAGGAACCACATAAATATTTTAATCTTTTGCGGTATTTTTAATTTCCAAAGATACTTCTGTAAATATCTAGTATGACCATTCATCAGGTCCTCATACATAGATTTTACTGTGAATTGCCCATTCTGTGTCAGATTCCACTTAAAACAATCAGGAACATCATTCAACGTTACCTCCATTAATCTAAGGCACAAATGAGACCACATATCCCATTTGTTCCCAACCAGGGCCCTTCTAAATCCTATATTTAGTGGGGGCGCATTGTGCAGTACATCATGAACCGAAACATGCTAGTGATGCACAATGTTATAAAATAACGGATATTGGTTCATTAATGGTGAATTACCCAGCCAAGTGTCCTCCAAAAACCTTATGGTTTCCCCATTACCAACTATAAAGGAACCTCTATTGAAAAAGTCATCTTTGACTCTCATTAGTCCCTTCCAAAAGGGAGAGTCTGTAGGTTGAGCTTCTACTTGAGCTAGAGTTTTACTTAGAAGGTATTTGTTTTGTAGCAGCTCCTGCCACACCCCTTCCTCGTTTAAAAGTTTGAACAGCCATTTGCTAAGCAAACATTTATTCTTTAGTTCAAGTACCTCCACCCCAAGACCTCCCTGATCCTTAGGTCGACATATAATGTTCCATTTTGTCAATCAATATTTCCGCTTATTCTCATCACTCTGCTAAAAAAACCGTGATCTATAGAAGTCTAACCTCTTCCTTACCCCTTTAGGTAATTCTAAAAAGGATAGCATGAACATCGGAAGGCTTGTTAAGACCGAATTAACCAGTACCAACCGATCCCCATAAGACAACATCTTCCCTTTCCAACAATCAAGCTTGCCTTCGAAACGACATTCAACAGGTTGCCATTCGTCATTTCGGAGTCTCCTATAATGAATTGGAACTCCAAGATATTTAAAAGGTAGAGATCCCGACTCACATCCAAAGATTTGCCGGTACTGATCTTCTACCTCTTTAGCCTTCCCAAAACAAAGATTTCACTCTTGTGAAAATTTATTTTGAGCCCCGATAGTTGCTCGAAAATACAGAGGATGAGTTTCATATTAACCGCCTTCCCAAGATCATGGTCCATAAACAAAATAGTATCATCTGCATATTGCAAAATAGATAACCCTCCCTCAACCAAATGAGGTATCTGCCCATCTTCCTTCGCCCGCGCGATTAAGATGGCTAGCATATCCGCCACTATGTTAAACAACATGGGGGACAAAGGATCCCCCTATCGAAGACCTTTTTTTGTTTGGAAATAATGACCGATGCCATCGTTTACCCGAATCCCGACGCTTCCCCCTGAACAAATTGCATAATCCAATTACACCATTCTTGTGCAAAACCTTTCATACGCAATGCTTGTTGGAGAAAGGGCCATTTTACTTTGTCATACGCTTTCTCAAAGTCAATTTTAAAGATAACTCCATCCATCTTCTTCCTATGAAGCTCATGAACAGTTTCATGTAGGACAACCACACCTTCTAAAATGTGTCTCCTAGGCATGAACGCCGACTGCGTCGGCCAAATTATCTTTTGCGCAATTTTGGTAATACGATTAGTACCTACTTTTGTGAAAATTTTGAAACTGACATTATGAAGACAAATCGGCCTATACTGTTGAATCTGGACCGCATTTTATTTTTCTGGGAGAAGCGTAATAACTCCAAAGTTTAATTTAAACAAGGACAAATTTCCATGTTTCAATTGAACAAATAGAGCCATTAAATCATCTCGAATTACCTCCCAAAAGGTCTTATAAAACTCAGCAGGGAAGCCATCAGGCCCTGGAGCCTTGTTGAGTTCCATTTGAGAGATGGCTTCATACACTTCTTTCACTAAGAAATCAGCTGTAAGAATGGCATTCTCTTCTTGTGTAAGTTGCGGAATATCATGGACCATCTCTTCATCCATTATAATATGATTAGGATCTGAATCCCCAAAAAGTTTCTTATAATATTCAGAGATATAAATTTTTAAATTTGTGTCTCCTACTATGGTTCCTTCGTCTTGTTCTAACTGGAAAATCTTCTTTTTCGTATGCTTTCCATTTGCAATAAGATGAAAATACTTCGTGTTATTTCCACCCTCCTATATATATTTGACCTTTGCCCTTTGTGCCCATTTCGTTTCCTCATCTCTACGAAGACAACAAATTCTATCATTAGCCTCTCTTAAAGCATCTCGCTCACCGACACTAAGCGGCGTGCTTTCAGCTTTAATATCAAGTTCATCAATAATTTTTAACAACCTTTCTTTCTCCTTCTTATATTTTCCGCTTTGATTTTTAGCCCAGCCCTTTAGATACCATCTTAATTGTCTAATTTTATTTTGCCATATTTCAATAGGAGTGTTCCCTTTTACGTAACTAGCCCACTCAGCAACCACCATCTCATAGAAACCTTCCATCCTAAGCCATGAAAGTTCAAATGAAAATCGTGCTGTATTACCTAAATGTGCTTGTACCCCTGAATCCACGAAGAGAGGGGTATGAGACTTTTTGGTAGTACTGGTGAACCAGATGGTTCTAAT
Source organism: Poa pratensis (assembly GCA_947311845.1). Taxonomy (NCBI): domain Eukaryota; kingdom Viridiplantae; phylum Streptophyta; class Magnoliopsida; order Poales; family Poaceae; genus Poa; species Poa pratensis. Next base: position 16,735,767 of record CAMZMU010000040.1, on the reverse strand, counting down.
ACCATCCATCATGGTTTGCACCCGTTTCCCTATAACATCAAGAATCATCTTGTTGAAAACCTCACTTAGGTTGTTCACAACCAAATCAGACTTGCAACTGAAATCCATTGCATGCCTAGCCCATGCTTCAATAGGAATTTTGCTAAGCCAAAGCCAAGCCTCCTCTCTTTCAGTTTTTCCATTGCAACATCAAACCCACTTCTAGTGTAAGAATACATTGTTGCATCCATTAACTTTTTCACCTCTTCCCCTTTGAAACCAGCTGTTTGGAAGTTGGCATAAATATGCCTTAGGCAATATCTTTGAGGACAGTTGGGAAAATAGCATTATTGGCATTAAGATGACCATGTTTGTCCAATAATTCAAGTCTAGACAAACATTCAAATGTTTATGTGCAAGTGTAGATAAATCAGGGTTTCGCATGAAAACGCACGTCGGAAGGTCAGAAACCCTTCCCCATTTGCATGGTTAAATGAGGGTGGGTGTGCTTGACTAAGAGCCAATACACAATTATGATGTCACACTTCCGCTCACATACATGCCCGCCCCGAAGGTTCTCAACCTTTATAGGGCGAAACCCCCACCTCGAAACACCCGGAGGGAATCTTGTGACAACTTGAGTTTAGTTTTGGTTTTCCATGTTACTATGGCCTACCCTAACACATTCAGAGTGAAAAGTCCAATGGTCTACCCCTTTTCGAAGCCGGTGAAAGGGGTAGACGACACGGGTCGCACAAATTAGCGTCTCGTCCAAACCGCAAAAATGAAAAAAAGAAGTGAAAAAGAGAAAATAGAAAAAAAAACAAGAATAAAAGAGAGAGGGGGCAGCATTACTATCTTTTATTCCACACTTGTGCTCATGATTAGCACATATGCTCCAAAGTTTTCATACTTGTGCTCGTGTTTAGCACCTATGCTTCATTTGAGAGAGTTTTCATGTTTCATTACTATAACTATGTGGGGAACTTTTCATTCTAGAATTTTGGTTGTATATTCCAATGATGAGCCTCCTCAAAAGTTCTCTAGGTCTTCGTGAGCAACTGGGTTAGATGCACCCCACTAGTTCTATTTGAGAGCTTTCATACACTTATAGCTGTATGGGCATCCATTGCATGGCAATCACTACTCCTTGCGTAGCATCGATTATAAGACTTCCTCTTGTCTAATGATCATTTATAGCTTTGTGAGATTTTATTCCATCGGCCTTCCAAACCCCCATTAATGTTCTTTTTGCCATAAAATCTGGTGCCAATACCAAATGCTCTCGCTCACTCGTTGAGTAAAACTTTGAAACAGTTGATTCATGACGTTCATGTTAATTTTTACTTGACTGGATCCTTCTATGTTGTGAAAAAATTGCTTGATGCTTGAATAGAAGGATAAAACTTCTACTTTGGATACTTAAATCATCTCTAATAAACCTTGTACGGTTTCATGTCTCCAAAGTGTTGTCCATGGAACGTTTTGATTTGTTTAACTATCATGTTTTATCATTGTTTGTTTAATATCAATTATAGACATTTTTTTGAATGATTTGATCTCAGGTCACATGTTGTATATTACTATTTGATCAAGATTGTGTTGGTAGCATGTCACTTCAAAAATTATCTTTGTTATCATTTACCTACTCGAGGACGAGCAGGAATTAAGCTTGGGGATGCTGATATGTCTCAAACGTATCTATAATTTTTTATGTTCCATGCCTGTTTTATATCAAATGCTACATATTTTATTTATGGTTTTATATCATTTTTATGCATTTTTTGGAACTAACCTATTAACAAAATTCCCAGTGCCAGTTCCTGTTTTCTGCTGTCTTTTTGTTTCAGAAATCCTAGTAAGGAAATATTCTCCGACAGACCTGAAAATTTACGGGGATTAATTTTACGAAGGAAGAAAGACACCGACCAAATATCAGCCAGAGGGGGGACCCACACCCCCAGACGCCACCCAGGCGCAGACCAAATATCGTTTCGCATCTTCGTGTCAGTAATGAATCAGATCTATCCCTGCATGTACCTTCATAGATGATCTTGGCTGTTACGTAGGTCGGAAAATTTTAAAATTCCCGTGCGTAACCCATCAGTGGTATCAAAGCGATCTAAAATACCTTTCCTAAACGGACAAGGACGAGGTCGAGGATGAGCGAAACCACAACACGTGCGGCCTTCGACCCCAAAGTACGACGACGACGTCACCACAGGGGAGGGCGAGGCCGAGCCCGGCTCGCCGGAGATATCCAAGACACCTCCGTCCATGGATCTGCACGTGAGAAAGACATAATCTACAGAAATGTGGGAGAGATCTAGGTATCTACTCTCGACCAGGTGAGAAGGCGTGTTCCAAAAATGGTGAGGCGGATGTCGAGTGAAGTGAGACCGGACGGGTGCTGCTGGTCCTAATTTATACAAGAGACAAAGTAGGGTTTAGAATATATGGGTCCCAAATGGGCACAGTATTCGCACATGGTTTACAGCGCCAAATAGTGTGCATTGTCCACCATTCGCACACAGTTTTATTATTCCAATCGTCTGCATACATATTCTGAGAGTGCTTCATATATCTCTACTTTCTGCATCTCGATAAACCTGAAAGTGCTATTACAATAGATAATAGGATAACTAAAGTAGCTAAAGCATAAAGGAGATGACTTTCCTTGTCATGAACATATTTTCTTATTCTCTTCAACTTCAACTTAGTCTCTTCATCTTTTCTCTTGTTACCGTGGACAAGATCTGCGAGTTGCAGCTCCATCTCCATCTTCTCATCTTCGAGCTTCTTCGCTTTTTCTTCTGCTTTCTTCTTCTCCTCGACAGCGGTGTGCAGACCCTGTAACAAGGAGCTCATTTTGCCTTCCACAGACTGCTTAAAGTCGGCATGCATTTTGTAGTCGCAACATCTGGGAATCTTCAAACAGAACGAATTGGAAGCAAATAAAAATTACCCCAGGCATCAAGCAAATAGCAAGCTAGAAGCTACGCCCAAATGTACCTCGCCCGAGTCCGTGTCGCTGGTGATCTCCTCGATCCTGTAGACCATGGCGATGGCAGTTTCTGTGCGCTGCGAGAGGGGTGGGACGGACGACGGAGCTAGCGAGAGGGGCGGCAACGGCTAGAACTGGGGGAGCTGGCCAGCAACGGCTAGAAATCAGTATTTAAATATAAACGGCAAATATCGCACATAGTCCACCAAACAAAACTGTGTGCGAAAGTCGCAACTTATCGCACACGATTCTACAGCAACAAATCGTATACGATAGCGCACAATTGCACACGTTTTATGAAACTACACCGTGGGCAATACTACCCACACAATTCATTCATTTTTTCTGGGGTACTACTGGAGATTCCATTAATATTTGGAGGGCTCCATTAGAATATTACAGCCCTTACATACATACACAAAATATATCTAATACTCCAACTAAATATACTAGAGGTTCCCCTCGTCAGTCTCGAAGGAGGCCTCCACCACCCGATGTGTCATGTATTCTTCTGCGCACCACGACGCGATGGACTCCTTCACCAAAATGTGCTCCTCCGGCACCTGCCTCCGATCGAGCTCCTCAAAATGACTCAAATTAACCGATGACGATGACCCCAAACATGTGTCGTCGTCGACCAGCGTCGCCGTGTGAGGGATGGACGATGATGAGCCGGGGGTGGAGGGAACACCGGGCGAGGAGGAGGGAAGGGCGGAAGAGGTGGAGGCACGACGCGTGCGAAGGCGCTGCTTCCTTGCTCGAATGGAGTACCGTATCTCGTCGGGGATTTTGGACTTGTAGCGAGCCATTGCCACTGCCGGCGGTACTTCTATTAGCTAGCTAGATTTATACATGAGCGCGGGTGCGGCGAGGAGGTGGGAATGCGGCGAAACGGCGGGAAAATGAATGAAAGAAAGTAACGCCAATGATAACTCGACTGTAATTGCATTCTACGAATGAATTGAAACACTTGTCGCTTGAAATTACCGTTCACAGAAAAATATAGAGATAACTTTATATAGACACACGGTTCAATTTCACACGGTTGTTGCAAACAAATGGTGTGCGATGGTGAGAACTATGCACACGCTTATAATTTCCTGATCGTATGCGATATGTAGCACACGGTTTAGAAACTAAAACCGTATATGTTGTGCGGGGCTTTTTATTCTCTAAGGTAAGCGATAGGGGAAACACACACGAAAAGTGGTTCCCGTGTGCGATTGAGGGGGCTTAAATTGCCCAATCTGTACTAGTGTCTCCCTTAAATTTACAAACCAAACGGCCAAGGCTCAGGATCCCCAATAAGTTAACTGATTCATCATTCATATACTGTCCTTTTGCGGTTTTGCCTGTAAGTAAGTGTACCAATCAATTCTCCGATTATTTCCCTAGGACCAATACTGCATGTAAATTCATTTTCCTGGTGGTATGTAACTTATACTCTTTTTCCAATATAGTTGGTTTCCCATTTATCAAGTTTATCAGTCTAGATCATCTTTCTAGCCTCTTCTGCAGGAGAATTTCAAATGAATTAATGGCAATGATTTCTAAGCAACACACCTTCAAATGGTTTATTCCTCTGAATATTTATGAATCTATATATGTAGCTAAATGGCATTTTTTGGACTCATGCACATCATCTGAAGTTCATGCGCTGTGAAGATGAACTGCTGCATACTATAAGCTTTGGTACAAAATGCTTCTTTCTAGGTTCAGCTTTAGTACACAGACAATGATTATTCCAAAGATGAACCTGCTCAGCATTATGCTGCCATGTTTCTGAAAAATAAGGTATTTATTTTCTCAACCGTGACATTCTGTTCAAGTGTGCAGATTCATTTATTTTCCCTTTTGGTGTGATTAATTGCTAAGTTTCAGTGAATTTTTTTTCAGAGTATATTTGTGGCCGCATCCAACTAAAGTAGTAAACACAATGGAAGTATTTCTGATTTTTGAACTGTTCCATTAGCTACACAAATATTGAACGGAATTATGATTATTTGTAATAATGATGATAAGGAGTGTGCCACTGCTTCCATAGCCGAATCATAGTTTTTCTGCTAGCGTTGTGAGGATAGAGGTTCGTCAGTCTCATAATATAAAAGACAGAGGTTAATGCCCACATATAATTCGTAACTATGTATTTCCAACCTAAGTTTAGCAGGAACAGTTGCTAGTTTGAAGCTATGTAGGAGTACATTCCATTTCATGATTAATTACCTAATTATTTCATTTCCACGCTGACTGGGCAATTAAATGTACATCGAGATTGATTTTGTTATTGCTTGCTCATCTGAAGATTGTTCTGCACTTGGTGTTGTTCGTCTTACTGCGATATCATGTATTCCATTAATTCTGAATAGGTATTTAGTCAATCATAATCATATTAAGGTCTAAAGCTAAATTTGAACAGAAAGTGGTACTACTACTAGTGTAGTATGATGCTCCATTTTCCAAAGTAGTCATATTTAGTCATGTATGCATCGGATTTTCTTTAAAAGAGAGTAAGGTCTCTGTGCACTGCTTTCTTACATAAATTCCGCCGCAACGCGGGGTATTATCTAGTATTGCTATATGAGGGTGCTGTGCCCTTTTAAAAAAATACCATATATGTTAAACCAGCAAAGAGTACGTGATTACATCGATTACAAAAACAATATTAAAAGAGACGAGCAAATCTATGAGATCTTCAAACCTTTTCTTCTTCCATGACACAATATTGTACTTTTCTGAAGGCAGCCGTAGAACAACGCTGAATACACCAAACCACAGACATGTGAATACCAACGAAGATTCTCCCCTTTTAATTTTGAGCCGCAATGCCAAGCCTTTGTGCACGCACGCAGCCATTAAATTAATCAAGCAATATCGGCAAGAGCACCACCACTGATATTTCAGGGACAAATAACCGAATCACATTGTCGACGTCGTTGGGAGCCGAGAGAACGAATCAGCATTGCCGAAGACGTAGTAGCCGGGATAGATATTGCGAGGACAATCCTCCTCGCGGCAATCATAAGAAACAATCCAAGATTGATCTGGCGAAGCAAGATCTGAAGAACCATACCTAGACAGACTTAATCTTCCAAAGCCACCATTGACGTCGGGAAGGAGATCACGCCGTCGAACGAAGCGCGGAAGATCACTTATTGTAGACGAAGCCATCTCCATTGATGAAAAAGATAACAACCAAAACCAAGCTCTAACATTAAGGACTTTTGTATAGCGCCCTGCGCAGGTCCGAAGTCCCCACCCCTCCTAGTGCCAGAGCGGCAACTAGAGGAAGCGAGGACCCGTCAATTTTTAGACGAAGGCGACGATGAAGATGCAGATGGCGCCGGCGGCGACGGCTAGGGTTGGAACCCTAGGCCGCCGCCTCTCTTTCTTTTTTTAGGGTGTTGTGCCCTTTGACTTGGCACTTAATTCACAAACCTGACTACTCTATCTCGCACGTGCAAGATCGTCCTTTATTGTGCCATTTCGAATTAAACGAAACTCGTGAGAATTCACAAACCTGACTAATCCATTCCAGCCCACCAGAGTTTAAATCTCATGTTTGACGTGGTGTTTCTCATTTAGACGGAATATTCTTCAGTAAGAGGCGACGTTCCTGTCGATAGCGAGGCGCTCATGGTGATTTCGCCAATCTCAAAACCTAATCCGTCGGCTCAGTCTTTCGAAGGTGTTCATAGAGATAGGATGTGCGTGCGTGCGCGTTGTACTGGGTTTCGCAAAAAAAAGAATTTAGGATCAATTTTACCTAGAAAAAAGGCCGGTGACTATTTTATCGGTTTTACTAAGTCTCAGCTAGCTGAGACATAGCTTATGTCTCAGTCACATTCGTGGCCGTCCGATCGCCCTTTTGCTTTGCGATCCGTGTTTTTATGGGTTGGCCCGTTTTGTCTCCTGCTCCCTCTATTGGGCTTTGTCTGAATTGTTTTTTTTCCTGAGCGCCCCTAACAGGCTGGGCCGAAACGGGGTGGTTCTATCGGGCTTTTGTTCGTCGTTTTTTTTTCTGGAATTTGGCAGTATACTGGGCTTTGTCTGAATTGTTATTTTTTTTCCTGAGCGCCCCTAACAGGCTGGGCCGAAACGAGGCGGTTCTATCGGGTGTCTGTTCTTTTTTTCTACAATCTTTTTGAATAATATTAATTTTCTTTGTTGAATTAAAATATTTTGTGTTATGGATGATTATGTGACTTTTTTTGTGTTGATTTAATTGTGGTAAGGCTTATTTTTTAATTAAGGTAGAACGATTTTAGAATTGTGGATTTTTTCTCGAAGTTGCAACTGCGCTTGCAACTGTGTTTTTTCTAAGACAGACCAGTTGCAACTGCACTCGCAACTGATTTTTTTATTACTTTTTGTTATTTTTTCTTTATTAATTTTAATTATTATTTTTTGTTTTTTTTTAGCCAGTCGCAACTGAGTTTTTTCTCGAGACAGTCCATTTGCAACTGCACTTGCAACTGAATTATTTTCCTTAGACAGCACAGTTTGCAACTGCATTTGCAACTGAGTTTTTTTTTTCTTTATTAATTATAATAATTATTATTTTTGTTTTTTTGGAAGCCAGTTGGCAAGTGCGCTTGCAACTGAGTTTTTTCTTGAGATAGGCCAGTTGCAACTGCACTTGCAACTGAGTTTTATTTTTCCTTAGACAGGCTAGTTGCAATTGCACTTGCAACTGAGGTTTTTTCTAAGACAAGCCAGTTCCAACTGCACTCGCAACATATATATTATTATTTTTTTGTTATTTTTCTTTATTAATTTTAATTATTATTTTACTTGTTTTTTTAAGCCAGTTGCAACTGCGCTTGCAACTGAGTTTTTCTCGAGACAGGCCAGTTGCAACTGCACTTGTAACTGAGTTTTTTACTCAGTTCCAACTGCGCTTGCAACTGAATTTTAATTATTTTTTTCTTATTTTCTTTTTCTTTTTTTTGGAAGCCAGTTGCAACTGTGCTTGTAACTGACTTTTTCTCGAGACAGGCCAGTTGCAACTGCACTTGCAACTGAGTTTTTTTCTCGAGACAGGCCACTTGCAACTGCACTTCTGAGTTTTTCCCTTAGAGAGCCAGTTGCAACTGCACTTGCAACTGAGTTTTTCCCTTAGAGAGCCAGTTACAACTGCACTTGCAACTAATTTTTTTTCTGAGACATGGCCAGTTCCAACTGCACTTGCAATTGAGTTTTAATTATTTTTTGTTTTTTTAATTAATTTTAGTTATTATTTTATTTGTTTTTTTTTTTAAGTCAGTTGCAACTGCGCTTGCAACTGAGTTTTTCTCGAGACAGGCCAGTTGCAACTGCACTCGCAACCGAGTTTCAATTATTTTTTTGTTATTTTTTCTTTATTAATTTTTAAGTTTTTTAAGCCAGTTGCAACTCCGCGTGCAACTGAGTTTTTTCTCGAGACAGGCCAGTTGTAACTGCACTTACAACTGAGTTTTTTCCTTACACAGATCAGTTACAACTGCACTTGCAACTGAGTTTATTTTCTGAGATAGGCCAGTTCCATCTGCACTCGCAACTGAGTTTTTATTATTATTTTGTTATTTTTTCTTTATTAATTTCAGTTATTTTTTATTAATTTTATTTGTTTTTTATTAATTTTAATTTTTTCTGAGACAGGCCAGTTCCAACTGCACTCACAACTGAGTTTTTTTTGGAAGCTAGTTGTTAATTTTAATTATTATTTTATTTTGTTTTTATTATTTTTGTTTTTTTCTTTTATTAATTTTAATTTTAATTATTATTTTATTTTTTATTATTGGAAGCTAGTTGTTTTTAATATTAATTTCATTATTATTGGGATTCATATATATTGAAATTGTTTTTATTTGACGCATGTTGCATCCGTTTCGGACGCAATGAGTATGTCTGCTTGCTCTTCGGCTCCGCCGTTGGGCTGGCCCAAGATCTTCTTCTTTTCTGTCAGTTTTTTTTGTTTTTTCTTTTTTGAATTTTTTGGTTTTTGGTTCCTTTTCCGGTTTGTTTGTTTGTTTGTTTTTTAATATTCATTTCTGTTCAAATGTGAATATTTTTCAAATTTGAAAATTGTTCAAATCTGAGAGTTGTTCAAGCCTGAAAATTTTTCACATGTGAAAATTATTCAGATTTGAAAACGCTCATATTTTAAAAATCATTCAGATTGAAAATTTGTTCAGATTTGAAATTTGAACAAAAACTACAAAAAAGAGCAATTGCATTCAAAAAAACTTCGGCACATTAGACAAATAAAAGAAAAGTAAAATATGGATATTTTTTGTTTAGTCAGATTATACAAAAACTAGTGCAAAATATTAAGGGAAAAACGTACAGAAAGAAAAACGGACCGCGACTGTCCAGCCTAGCCCAGCCCAACGAACGCACTGAGAAAAATAATCGCTAGCGAAAAATCAATACCGAGCCCATCCCCACTGGACCGCAATTTGCAGCCCAGCCCAGCCCAGTAAGTATCAATTCAAACATCGAGGAAAAAAAGACAAAACACACAAACACCAGCCCAACAGCAGCCCAAACAACACGAGGTCAGCACTGGACAAAAAAAAACAAGTCAAACGAGCCCAATAACAACTAAACGGGCCGAATTTGTAAGGTGACGTCAGTCGACTGAGACATAAGTCTCAGTCAACTGAGTCGTAGAGACTCCCTGGCGTGCGGCACGATGACACTTGACAGACCCAAACCAACCCACGAGCAAAGCCGCGATACCCGCGCGTGCTGTGACCACGGCGATGGAAGTCACACTCCGCCGCTTCGACCTCTCGGACGTGGACGCCATGATGGCATGGGCGTCGGACCCCGAGGTGGCCGCCTTCTGCCGCTGGGAGCCCTACGCCTCCACGGAATCCGTCCTTGCCTACCTCCGCGACACCGTGCTCCCGCACCCCTGGTTCCGCGCCATCTGCCTCGCCGGAGACGGCCGCCCCGTAGGCGCAGTGTCCCTGGAACCGACTGCGGACCGGTGCCGCGGGGAGCTCGGGTACGTGGTGGCCCGCGCGCACTGGGGCAAGGGCGTGGCCACGGCCGCCGTGAGGCGCGCGCTGGCCGCGGTGTTCACCGGCGAGGTGGAGGGGCTGGCCCGCGTGGAGGCGCTCGTGGACGTGGACAACGTGGCGTCGCACCGCGTGGTGGAGAAAGCCGGGTTCCGGCGCGAGGGCGTGCTGCGGAGGCACTACTGGCACAAGGGCCGCGCCCGGGACCTCGTCATGTACAGCTTCGTCTCCGCCGACCCCTTGCCCCTGTGAACACTGTGCCGGACGATACCACTGCACAGCATCCGTCTGAAAACTGCATCTTTGGTGAACGCGACCTGTAAGGCTGTAACGTCCAGTAAAATAAAGTTGATGTAAGTGATTAGATTATTGTAATCATCAAGGAGATGTTGCTTGCTCGATCAATGATTCAATGGAGCTGCCGACTACCAGCCGACGTTTGGCGATGACGAGGTGGACTCGTACCATTTTTAAACGCAACTCGACGGCCAGGTGGCCGTGTTTGGTGGAGACGTGTCTCGCCATCATCGTTCACGGTGACGACACGCTCTCGGAGCGACCACTTCGTCGTTTAATCCGGTCACTCTGTCCAAAGACGGTAAACAATTCTAGTAGGCTCGGAGATGGAGCAAGAAGCGACTGCGCGGGCGCCGGAGCGTGCAGGCGAGGTGACCCTCCGGCCGTTCAAGCTCTCCGACGCCGACGCCATGGCGGCCTGGGCGTGGGACCCCGTAGTACTGCCCACGGCCTCCTTTGCCTGGTGCCCCAACCACAACCAGTCCCGGGACGCGCTGCTCGCGTTCCTCCTGGACACCGCGCTGCCGCACCCCTGGCTCCGCGCCGTCAGCGTCGGCGGAACCGTCGTGGGCGCGGTGTTCGTGACGCCGACGGACGACCGGTGCCGCACGGAAATCGGGATCGCGCTGCCGCGCGCGCACTGGGGCGTGGGCGCGGCCGCCGCGGCGGCGCTGAGGCGCGCGGCGAGCCAGGCGTTCGGCGACCTGGAGGGCGTGGAGCGTGTGGAGGCGCTCATGGACGCTGACGACGCCGCGTCCCGGCGAGCGCTGGAGGACGCCGGGTTCCGCCTCGAGGCCGTGCTCCGGAGCTACCGCGTCGTCGAGGGCCGCCCCAGGGACACGGCCGTCTACAGCCTCATCTCCACCGATCCGCTCGTCGACTGATACACATTACTAGTTGAATTTCAGCGCGGCGGCACGCCGCTCCCTTGGCGAGAATTTATGATAAAGTTTGTTTCCTTGCCGTAGTCTAATAATATATTTTGAGTAGTGATGGTTATGATTTGTGTATAGTTTGTTTCGTTACTCCAGTCGCGTAATACATTTTGTAAGTATTGGTGTTTCTGATTTGTATAACATACTTATATTTTGTAAGCGGTGGGTGCATACCATATATGGTGACAACACCTAATTTTGTAGTGTCTAAATATATCACTCTTAATAAGGAACCGATAACATGAAAACCTTGCCGCAAGAGAAACTACGACCAAAAAATCACTTGCATAAAAAATCCTGAAATCGCAACAATCCTGCTCTGACCATTGTCCACCATCTTGCTCCGACCATTGTCCACCGTTAGCAACATAAGTAAGCAAATATATATTAGTTTTGAGTCGTGGAGCAATAGAAAATCATCTATTAGTAAGTGTGGTCGAAATTAACCGCGAATGGAACATAAAGGCAAATGGTAACTTAGATTGTGAATCGTGGAGCAATAGAAAATCATCTATTAGCAAGTGTGGTCGAAATTAACTGCTTAGATTGTTTATAAACAAATTTGTAACAGAACAACCGAAATTAAAAGAAACATAATTAGGTCAGTAGCACAGTTGTGAACTGTTTAACCATGAAAGTGCATATGACATGCGACTTGTCGATCTGTTTGTCCCTAACTGGTAGGAATCAATGACCTTAAGGGCTGAGCCATTAGTGCTACAAACTAAAATAATAAAAAGATCAGTAAAAGACCAAATGAAGAAGGATAATAAGAAAGGAATCCTAATATAGAGGGGACTTGCGTATTTGTACAATTATATGTTCTGTGGATGAACCAATTTGCCGAACTCGGCCTCTGCAATGATAGAGGGCATCACTTGGTGCAGAAAGAAGCAAGCCAAAAGCGGTGGATACCATCAGACACACAAATTCATTGGAGAAGAAAACTTAAAATATCCAGCTTCTTACAGATTCAAAATAGTAGTGCAACGGTCACACATTGTGCAAGCTAGCATGGTTCAGAATATAGCACACTCTAGAACGAAATGCTCGATTAAGATAATCTTAGTGGGGTATAAGTATTGGTGCCTTCAAGATGTATAGTACAAAGCTTACTTCTTTTGTTTTTCCAAGCCGGCAGGCATGTGGTTCAATTTGTGTGTTTGTTGCTCCTGCCATAGGAAAAGAATTTATGTGTATAGTTAAAAAATACTATATAATGATAGGTAAAGATGATGAAAATACAGAACAGAAGCTGCCATGTGTGAAGATGGATCATAATGATGTTGTAAAGAAAAGGAAACTATGTATATACTTTGCTACATTAACAGTTCCTACGGGGAAAACAATTAATGAATTAACGAAGGTACGTATTCATTATAGTGAGGGATAAGCGAAATAATTCAAAAGTAGGTAGCAGGACACCTCGTGACCTAGTGTGGCAAGATTTAATCTACGAAGGGGAAACGTTAAGAAGAAAACATTTATAGTCCCAAATATGTTTGTAGTTTGTCAGAAATATTTAATTTAACTCCATAGCTGAGGTAACACATTGTATAAGAATTCATTAAATTCAGTCCATAAACAGGGGAAATGAATTTGTATTTTCTCGAAATGGTTAGTAAAGCAAGAAAGTCCGTAATCAGAGGGAATACATTATGATTTTCCCCAAATAATTACCAAATTAAGCATTTATTTAATTTAGGAGCATAATTAGAGAGAGTTCATTTATGTTGCCTTCAAATATTGACCAAATTCAAATGCTTTGTCGTTTAGGGTATTTCCAAGTGCTTAGCAATTTGAAATGTTCAAATATGCTTATATTTTGGCATAAATATTTAATTTAACTCGATAAATTGGAATGGCCAAATATGGTCGTATTTTGTCGTAAATATTTAATTTAACTTCATAGTCTGAGGAAATGCATTGTATGAGAATTCGTTAAATTCAATCCGTAATTAGAGTAAATGGATTTTTATTTTCTCCAAATATTTAGTAAATCAAGCATTTTTAAATTTTACTGCATAATTAGAAAGAGATCAGCTATATTATGTCCGAATATGTTAACTAAATTGAAATGATCAAGTATGGCTGTATTTTAGCAAAAATATTTTATTTAACTCCATAATCAGAGGGAATACTTTATGATTTTCCTGAAATATTGACCAAAATAATCATTTATTGAATTTAGCAGCATAATTAGAGAGAGTTCTACTGCAATTGGATTTAGTCCAAAATATTATACACAGAAGTTTACATAAATGCTCAAAGTTTCTATTGGTCTAAACTACAAACACATGCCATTTTAAATCTAAGTATCACAAGCACATGAGGTAAATTTGTACTGAAAGCTACTGCCATAGGTTTTCCAAAACAATTGGACTCATAATTTTTAGATTTCCACAATTCAAACTAAAATTCAAACATTGTTTTGGACCAGTGGCAGTCCAGTAATTATCAAGGTCACACAAATTAACATTTTTCAGATCTGCAAGTTGGACATGTCTACAAACATAGTAATCTAGCACTGTGATTTCTGGTGTGGGAAATTTTATTAATTTCAGGAAATGAATTTGGAATTTCTTCAGATATTCACCGAATTAAAACATCCAAATTTGTTTATTTTTTAGCACAAGTAGTTAGCATTTATTTTCCTGACCATTTTGATATATTATTCATATTTCTTCGATGGATGGATTCAAAGTTATTGATTTTTGAGCGTTTTTTATTTTCTGGAAATTGTTTAAATGAACCGGTCCCACCTGTCAGGTTTTTAATATTTTCTGAAAATGTATTGGAAAAGAATAAACAACTGACAGCATGGGCCCACGCTGACGTCGTGACGACGTCAGCAATGGCCGGGCCTGGGACGGCGAGCACGGCGGCGTCGATCGACGGCGACTTGGGACGCGCGGCTTGGGGGGGGGGGGGGGGCGCGCGTGGAGGCGAGGTGTGCGAAAGCGGCGGCGCCGCTGCAGTATCGTCGCCGGAGCAACCCCACGGCGGCGTCGATTCCACGCGCGTCGGCCGTCCGAGGACGCGAATCTCGGCGAGGATGTATAGGAGGCGACGGCGAAGCTTTGTGTATGCATCGATCTGATCGGGAAGCAGCGGAACAGCGAGGCCGGCCATCGGCGGCGCAGCCGAGCTCGGGGTCACGCGGAAGAAGAGAGAGGGGGGAGATGTGGGGGCATTTTGCAGGAAGTCCCTGTTTTGTTTGGAATTGCAAATGGGTCCTTGTTCACGGGGAGAAGTGGTTTTGTTCGAAATTTCGTAAAATTGGGGGTTCTTCTGCAAAAATGGCACAGGCATGACGTGCGGGCCGTCGGATTGGTGTTCGACGGAGAGGATCGAAACACTGCCAGGAGCGCTCTCGGCTCGCTATTTCGCTCGTCTTTCAGGTAGTATAAATGTTCCCGTACGGTCCATCATCAAATCAGATCAGATGAATGCATGGTCGGAGGCAACAAATTTGTACTGTAATCATCACATGAACCCATGATCAAAGTTTCCAAGAAACTAAATTACATTGCCGCATGACGCGTCTCAGCTACGAATTCCAACGAGACGAAACGATAGCGCCCAGTGGAGATCGATACTGCTACGACTGTGTTATGTCATCCTCCAAGAGGTCAGAGATTGACATAATACACGGACTTATTTTCTTTGTTGAGCTGCGATTCCCCCATTGATCGATGAGTCAGGAGGAGACGACGAGAGAGCACGCGCAGGCAGGACGGTCACTGGCGGCCGGCGAGGAGCTCAGGCCTCCCATCCGCGGAGGACAGTTGCGCGGGCGACGCGGTTGACGCCGAGGGTGAAGGCGCCCATGCGGAGGTCGCAGTGGTGACTGGCGCACATCTCCTTGGTGTCCCTGAAGGCGCGGGTCATGTACGTCTTGAGCTCCCGGTTCACCTTCTCCTCCTCCCACATGAACCCCTGGATGTTCTGCACCCACTCGAAGTAGCTCACCGTCACGCCGCCAGAGTTGGCCAGGATGTCCGGCAGGATCAGCACCCCCTTCTTCGCCAAGATCTGCACATAGCCAATTCAGATTCATTTATCTCTACTGTCCAGCATGTGAAGTCTGTCATGTACTTTGAAATCTGATGTTCTTACCTCGTCTGCCTCAGGGTCTGTGGGGTGGTTGGCAGCCTCGATGATGTACTTTGCTTTGATGTCATTAGCATTGTCCCTGGAAAAAAAATCATGATCAACAACAGTCCATCATTGTCCTTTATCAGAAAAAAGAAAGAACAGACTCATTTACCAAAACGTTTTCAGATACAGAAACAACAGCTAGTAGGGCATTCTAGCTGAACATACATCAGTATCAGACAGATTTGGCAAGCGTGATGAACAATAAATACTTCAGCAGAATTCAGGATTCAGAGATGAGGAAGAAGAAGATTACTTGTTTATGACTCCACCTAGTGCCGCCGGGATGAGGACGTCGCAATCCTCAGTGAGAAGAGAGTTCGAATCGACCGCGTCACCCCCATCGAAGCCCTTGATGCCGCGGTTCTCTGCCGAGTGCTTCACTAGCTTGGGTATGTCAAGGCCATTGATGTTCTTAACAGCGCCTGTGACGTCGCTGATGGCGATCACCTTACCGCCAGCTTCGGTGATCAGTTGAGCAGCCCAAGAGCCAACATTACCAAATCCCTGAAAGGGCAAGCAAGGCAATGGTATCACATCTATGATCAGATACCTGATTAATTTGCAATGCAAATGTAGGTAAAGGAAGATATTGGTGGCCTTACTAAATTGATTCCCCTTTCTAACCGTAAAGTTCAAAGGCACATATATCATGCGATCCACTAACGCTGGGTAGTTTCTTTACTTTTACTTTTTTCCTAGTACTATTTCTTAATCTGTGTTGTATTAATAGAGTGAAGCTTCATGACTCATACCACACTGAACTTTGATTTTCTTTTCATCATTTTAAATTCACAGAGCTTGACCTACACATTGTTTACCTGTATTACAAAACGCTGGCCTGCAATGGTTTTGCCATGCTCTGCAAGTAAAGCTTCAGTAGCGAACAGGACTCCCCTTCCGGTAGCTGCATCTCTTCCCAGTGATCCTCCAAGGTCCTGCATTGAGCAAAAAAAAAGTCATGACTGTGTGTAGGGACAAACAGAAACCACATTTCTCTGAACAATCAAAGCCTAGTGCGTCCATCTGAGTATTCATCTGTATGCTAAGCATCATAGTCTTGACAATTTTTTGGTAGAATTCTCCACGGTATCTTCCAAATTTCATCTGCAAAAACATCATTTGCGCTGCAGGATAGATACTTACCACAGGCTTTCCTGTCACCACAGCAGGTGAGTAACCATGAAACTTGGAGTACTCATCCAGTATCCATGCCATTGTCTGCATTCATGCAAGAAGCAAGAGAATCCATATGAGGAAAGATGATTAATTCTCAAATATTCTTGCACAGAAAGAAAGATATACAAAGGAAAATAACCTGTCCGTTGGTGCCCATATCTGGAGCTGGAACATCAGTGTGGATGCCAATTAAGTCATGGATTTTTTGGGTGAAAACACGGGTAAGCCTTTCGAGCTCAGATATGCTCAGGTCCCCAGGGCTGCATCCTATGCCACCTTTAGCCCCTCCATATGGGATATTAGCCACAGCTGTTTTCCATGTCATCAGTTGCGCCAAGGCATTGACCTCGTCAGGTTCGACCTGAATTTATGATGAACTTTCAGTGCGAGGACTTGATATGTTCACACAAAATCCAGTGTCTTACACTGGTGTATACACGTGAATGGCTTCTACAGAAACCAACTCCCATATAGCAGATTTAGACCTTTAGTGAGATGTTACCAGTGTCCAGGCTACAACATAGTTTTGTTCGACATTACTGCAGGTAGATATTGCAAATGCAGAACCAACTATAAGTCGAACAACTAGTCATCTCAACTATCTGGAAAGGATTACGCTAAGTAGTACGACAGATTCCTGAAGAAAGTAGAATATATTCTGAAAAGACCATTTCAAGTCGGCGACAGTGCGGCAAGAATCAAGTACTGGCTGGTTGTATTCACTGAAGAACACAAGAACCGAGGAATATATGTTTGTGCTCACCTCATGGTGGTATCTGATTCCACCCTTCATAGGGCCCCTGGCATTGTCATGTTGCACCCTAAACCCAACATAGGACGCTAATGTCCCATCATCTTTCGGAATCGTGCATTCAACCTGCAACCACACAAGCAGCATGTTACCGAAGAATGTATGCAAAACACTTCAACTCGCATAGAGAGAGTAAATTTAGCAAGTTTTTTGTCAGTTCAACCACTTCTTTTTGCCAAATTTAGCAGCAAAATAACTTGACATGGTCACAGCAACCAAGAATGTCCGGGAGAAAAAAATCAAGTGAAGTAATAACAAAAAGCATTCTAATCCAGTTATCTAGTAACCTAACCAAAAACTTATAAATCTATTGACCAGTTGAAAAATAACCGTAATCCTAAGTCACCAGTCAAACTACCCCAAGGAACAAGGTGACAGTTTTCAGTAACAACTGGGCTCCATCAACCAAGCACCCTCACAAGTCATTATAGAACAAACAAACAAACAGCAAGCGTGGCTCCCCAGATTTACTCCTTCAAAGCCAAAAAATAAGAGGCTCGGGTCATTTTTCTGAGACAAGAAGATGGGATCGTCACCTTGATCTCCCTGAACGGGATGAGCAGGCTCTTCTCGAGCTTGGAGTCCAGGCCCAGCAGCTTGGCCGCTTGCTTGAAGTTCCTGCTGGTCGCCGCCAATGCATTCATCCTGTTCGACGGAATTCCCCTCCGGAGCGGCACCTGAAAAACGGATCGAGTAAGAATCCGAGGAACCTAATCGCGCGAGATAGAAAGATCAAACAACTCAGGCACTCAGGCAGACTCGGCGCAAGGAACCAGAGGATAATCTACTTTTATATTACCGAGCAGGAGCAGTAGCGAAGTGTTAGTGGCGAGTGGGCAGGAGGACAAAGTCTGTGGAGGAGTTTCAGGTAGGTGGTATGTATATATAGGAACTCCATATGGTGGAGTTGGGATCAGTTCAAAAAGCATAGGCGTTTTTTTTTGTCTTTGGGATAATACTGTACAAGATCTGGTTTAGAGTTCAAAAAAAAATACAAGATCTGGTTCTTGCCCAATTTGCAATTAATTGCCCTCGAAATCCGGGCCATGTCTGCAATTAACTATGGATGACTACCAGAGAAAGAAAGGTGTGTCAATCTATGCAATGGAATGAAATCATTTCCCCTTCTTCTTGTGGGAAGTTTTATGAACTTGATTTCCATCGAATGAACACTGCTCTAGAACTGCTATATTTGGAAGATCTGATCATGATTCAGATGGCTGCTCTGTCGGTTCTTGCTGGGAAACATCCAGAATTTCAGCCACAAACCAGTGAAAGGAGTGTTCGGGAAATCCTCTGCATGCAGAAACAACAAACTGCTCATCCTGTTTGGTGTACTGATTGTACAGCTTGCCAGGCAGGCAGTTGCTGGTACGCTGACGATGAGAATGCACATGTGATCGCTGACATTTTTCATGGCTACATACGTATCTGGATCGTGTACTTACAGCTACACTTTGTTTAACACGGTTGCATTCCTTGAGTCAATATTACTGTTTGCGACTTGGCGCTGAGCAAGTTGGAAAGCACGAGGCTGACTCAGCTGTGAATGATACGCTCTGGAATTGTTTAGCTAACCATGCGGATTTGCAATTGGTCACGCAGCACAAACAAAACGCCTAAACAGAACACATGTATGATGTATCCCATGGATCGAACGGTTGTTGCTTGTTGGCCTGTTGGCAGACTCTGATCAAGACTTAGACGCTGCAGCATGTGAAGCATATGCCATATATATTCTTTCAAAAATAAAATAAACATGCCGTGTATATTTATTGTTTTTCTTGTCGTCACAATTATGCTCTAGGTGATAGATAAATGAACTTATTCGTATGGTATGTCGGCGCTACTGTAAGAGGGATAAGCTCGAAGAAGAAGCCGAGTGCATTTGCAGATAAGGTGGAAGACATTTGAGAGTAGGGCAATCCTAAAACAGCCAGAAAAATCGGTGTTGATGAGAGAGAAAATTACTCCCTTTGTTTCTGAAGGTAAGGCTTGTAAGTTTTTTCAGAAGTCAAACAATGTAAAGTTTGACCAAGTTCATTTACAATACCAAATTAGTACCGTTAGATACATCATGAAATATATTTTCATTAGTATATGGATTGCAAGTGGTTTGGCTGCTTACATCCAACAACCTAAGGGTTCCATACGTTAGAATTCCCTCTTTTTTGCTTGTGTTTGACAATGCTCTAAATAATTGATAAAATCAGCACCCCACTATCAACACAGATAGGGAGATAACGAAGCCAAATATTCCCAAATCATATCAGGATTAGGTACGTAGATATCAGTTGATCTGATGAGCACACATAAACTCAAAATCTATAGAACATGGCACTACAAAATTCAGAGCTTGGGTTGACCATTAATATTCTCCTGATCTGGTAACTAATGCTAACAAAAGCACATCACCACCAAAACTTACACAACAGTCACAAAACGAGAGGGGAGATAGTACTTTCTTCTCACACCTGAGGGGAGCGAAGCCGGTTTTATGTCGGAATGACGCCCCGCTGGTGTAGTACTCAGGCAGAGGATTACAAGGGCTTTTATAGGGAGAAACAGTCGAGAATATGATACACGGAATTTGCTCGGAGATATGGGGGGATTGGAGTCAAGATTCCTCCAAAGACTCCGCAATTGGAATCCATATATGATTCCAGCAGCTTGAGTTGAGTTGCATCCCATCCCGTTCACTTCTATGCTATTCCGAGACCAAATGGGCAGAGGGTCCACTCCCATCTTGCTTCATCTGCACCCTCTTATGTTCTAGTATAATCTTTAGACATGACATGGCACCCCAAATTCCCGATCTCCTTCGTCGATACGGAAATATGCGCACATTGTATCAAAGTTCCTAGGACATAAACCATCTTAAACGCACCACAATTGCAAACAGAGCCCATTGTTGCTGGCTAATTGGCTATCACAAACTTGCCACATAATAGTGCATCAACCCGATGATTATAAATTGTGGTGTCAAGACTTACCCGTCTTATTTCAAAAAAGACTTCCACCCACATAACAAATACAGCAGAATAATAAGACTTGCTGCATCAAAAGAAGTTTGCCATACGTGTGAATCACACGTCCATGGAAAAGCCGGTCCATGCATTACAATTGGCGTTCCAAAACCCAAACCAAAATGTGCCAACATTGATGATAGCAACTGGTCATGAATTATGATGCGGCGCATCCTTGCGTCACGGGGAAAAACTGCATGATGCGTGGTGCAAATTGGCACAATTGAAGTCCAACAGCATTGCCACCACCGGAGCCATGTTGCTTTAGAATTCAAGTAGACGGATTGCCTATGTATCTTTGGTGGGCGATGCATAGATTACTACTGGACCATTATTGCTGCTGTCATGGATGAAGCATCATGCTGCATTAGGCCAAGAAAGCACATTCAAAAAAAATTAATAAAGGAATGTTCGTTGAGCATAAAGTATACATATTAAGTATGTAAAGAACTAAAGATTCCAACCGTGGCATACACCAACTTGTGATGAATCTTCTGTATCACTGTTCAAGAGCTTGCGATGGATAAGTCAAGAGTCTCCTTTCAACATGTTTAAGCTTCTACTTGGGGGTCGCCAACTGCTAAGGAAACCATTCAGGAATTTCTGGATTTTGGGGAATTTTGAGGGAACAGTGAAATTCCTTGTAATGCCTTTTAGAACAAAGAAATGATGATTTATTCATATCATGTATGAATAGGTAAACGGCTGCTGATGTAGTAGGAGGTTTAACCTTATTACAGGATTCATTCATAGGGGAACGGCTGCTGATGCCGTAGGAGGCTTCAGCTTAATACAGGATTCAAGATTCATTCATATGAAATTCATACAGAGTTGTTCACTGAACTAAATCGATATTCAAGGAAGTTCTAACATCCTTACGGGAGTATACTACTATCAAGAACTTTCTTTTAGACCACAGCCTCATGGACTTGTTAAGATGGTGCGCTGAAGTCAATGCCTACCTTATGGTGCGAAGGAAAAAAGCAGAGCCATTGTCTTTCCCAATCTGGATGTTGATTCGGACTACCACTTACAAGTAAAAATAACCCTGAGCATTTTTCTGTTAAGTTCTATTTGAGCCATTGTGTGAGTTGTGTTACTTTCATTTAAAATTTTAAAAGGCCAAATAATAGTAAAAGCTGAAGCTATGTGACATCTGTGTTTACAAAAAAAAATGTATTACCCTTCGAGATCACAATGTGCACGCACAAAGATGAAGCAAAGATAAAACTAATGAAAGAAAATACTCCAAAGCTGCATCGACCCAACTCCTGTAGCTTGCAGTTAGCAATGTCATCATACACGGAGTATTCTGCAAACTTCTCCAGTTAATATATATGGTTATGGTAGTGGTTGAGCACAGTGTATTAGTCCAAAGTGATAAAGTTTCGATATATACTACCATTCGTAGAGTGGCAACAGATACAAACTCCAGAGATGAATGCTTCAGCATGTCCGTTGCTACAAAACAGACAGACAGTGCACGCTAAGTTGCCAGCTACAGATTAAGGAACTAAACAGATAGTCAATCTCAGAACTGATAAACAGCACAAGTTGCTCATAAACGCCACAATGACAGAAATATCTAAAAGCCACCATTCACATTTTTTGGTATTCAGCCAAATACAGTATATACCAGCTTGCAGTGGCAGCACAAGCTACTTCTACTATAACATAAAGCTGGCACATCAAGCTGGCTCCCTCGCTGGATCAAGAACAATGACCCAACCATAAACAAAGCAGCCATAGAATTATCTGCTAAAGGCAATTAGATAAAACGCTGAAAAGAGTCAATCCACGACTAGCGCATGGGAATAAAATTACTCTTAGGCGTTCAAAAGAGGATTCAAGATACAATATTTTGAAGTTCCAGATATGCAAATATTATCTAAGGCAAAACATCATCCGAGGTGATTGTCTAAACAGGAACACTCCATTAAGACTCTCCAAACAGACTAACACAGAAGTAGTCGCGGCTATGTGGGATCAACACAAAGCTTATCGCTTCTTGGAGACACCAACAGTCTTTCCTCTCCTGCCGGTAGTCTTGGTGTGCTGACCACGTACACGAACACCCCAGTAGTGACGCAGACCACGATGGTTGCTGAAAAAACAAGTATCGATGATAAGAGATCTCATACATTTACTCACCAAGAAATACTGAAATCTAAGTTCAAGAACCTCAGCCTTCAAGGATCATCATTCATCTAAACATGAAGCATGCACATCAATACATTCACAATAATCGTATCATATGGTCAATTGGGGCCTAGGTAACACCACAAAACCATATCCACAAGTAATACACACAAACCAAGTAATACACACAAACTAATTCTAAGAAATGAGTTGAAAATTTATATTAAGATTGAGGAAACAAAGTTGTGGACCGATATTACAGCAGGTAAACTAGGCAGATTACCCTAAGCAATAACCTCTGGATCAGCTGCCCTAAACTAGTCAACCAATCAAACAGGAGCCAACAAGACTCACCCTGAAACACCGACACATTACCATCACAATGGATTTCTGTAAACAGATACTCCCTTTGTTTCACAATGTAAACCATTTTAGCAAGCTAGTTTAGCTTGCTAAAAAGGCTTACATTGTGGAACAAAGTACTCCCTCCGTCTCAAAATACAAGGCGTGTAAGCAATTCTGCACGAAAATTAGCGCACGCTAATTTGGACCCTGCTACCCCTGCCACTATTTATTAGCGATACAGGCTTGTGAGGAAACAAACGTAAATCTGGGGATTTATTTCCGTCCATGCAATCACAGTAATAATGGCGCAGATATGGAACCCATCCATCGCTACCTCCAATACTGAATCACGCTTCGTGATGAATCAATTAACATCCACTTTCTAAGGAAACTATCGCTTAAAGATTATTTTGTGGAGAGAGACGAGCGCAGGCTGCATGCAGGGGGGGTAGAATCGGAAGAAACATCACAAAAAAGGCTTACACGCCTTGTATTTTGGGAAAAAATAGAGGTGCTTAGACGCCTTATAAAATGGGATGGAGGGAGTACAAATTAACAGAGATAGCTACAACGGTTAGTGTCAGCACCAAAACGTCATAAAACACAATTGCATGAAGCATAGCAACTTGATACACAAATAAGTTAGAACTCCCTACTCCCATTTCAGGCATTCTAAAGTTTACAAGATTGGTTTCCAATATAAAACAATGCCAGTCCAAACCTTAGCTATTAAAGAACAAGGTTAACTGCGTGTTACCAGATGTCAACTTCTACCTACTAAGCATGTCAAAAATTAAAATGCGAATGATCATCCGGCAAGCAATGTGAGCAGTAGCAGATGTGGAGATAACAGGTCCATACCGGATCTTCTTGAGCCTCTCGAGGTCATCCCTAAGCTTCATGTCGACTTGGTTGGAGACGACCTGGGAGAACCTGCCGTCCTTGTAATCTTTCTTCCTGTTCAGGAACCAGTCCGGCACCTTGAACTGGCGCGGGTTGTGCACCACGGCCATCAGCCGGTCCATCTCCTCCGAGGAGAGCTCTCCAGCCCTGCAACCACCAGAAGACACGCTCAGCCGCGATGAGGAGATCTGACGTGTAGGGAGGGAGGGGAGGTCCCTTTACCTCTTGTTCATGTCGATGTCGGCCTTCTTGCAGACGATGTTGGAGAAGCGGCGCCCCACACCCTTGATGGAGGTCAGCGCGAACATGATCTTCTGCTTCCCATCGACGTTGGTGTTTAGCACACGCAGGATGTGCTGGAACTCCTCACCCGCGATCAGCGACTGCGAAACAGGATCGTCGCAGACGTTAGTACACGAGGAGGGATGTGCGCGCGGACTGCGGAGCGGGGAAGCTGGAGAAGCGGGGCGAGGACGCTTACCATGGCGGCAGTCGGCGGCGGCGGCTGGGGCTCAGGGGGGGGCAGGAGCGGAGGTGGGAATTCGCGCGACTAAGGTTTTGGAGGCGGGTTTGCGGAGAGGAATATATACGAGCGGTGAAACCCTAGTGCTTCATCGGACGGCTGTGATTGTGGGGTGCCGGTCTCTGCGGGCTGTGTAAGTGGATGGCTTTCTTGGGCTTTGGGGGCCTCAAATGGACCGTTTCAGGAGCTTTGCCTAGCAGCGGGGCTTGCTCTTTTTTTCCCTCGTCGCCTGAACGTATTGCCCTCGATCACAGAATTCGGAAAGTGGTTTTTTTTATTTCTCCCAAGGTGCAGTGATCGCTCTATTTTATAAAAATTAAAATTTCAAAAAATCTGAAAAATCCATACACGTTCTCAATGATTTTGTTTTTTTGAAACTTGATGACTTTATTGATATGCAATACGAACATTTGACAAGCAGCAGTGACCAGTCTAATCTAAGTGGTAAAACACTCGAGGCTGTGAGGACAGTGCATACAGGGCATTGGCCCAATCTTGAGATCAAACACCTGACACTACATGTAGTGGTTCGAAGGGCTAGCCTAGAATAATGATGAGCCTTCATATTGTGTGCATTGGATACGAATGATAACCTGTTTGGATGAGAAGAGGCTCGGACTTGGGATACAGTGGCCCTAATTTGCCAAGTCCTTCCATTGCATTTCGATCACACCTAGCAGCCGAAGCAAGTACCTGCGAATCTGTGAGGAAGTAAGCACCATGGAGTTGAAGAGCTTTTGCCACCAATCTCAAAGCAAAAATCTGTATATCATAGTCTACACAAAAATGAAAAAAATTAGAGATTTGAAACTGAAATCTATTCTAGATAGTTTTTCTACCGTAGCTGCTATGAGGAGCTATGAACTCTTCATATATATTTCATTACATGTATAATGCACAAGTGCCACAAGAGAACCGTTGGACAGTATCTACATTTGTATAAACAAAAAACACTGTCAGCGGTGGATGGATCTCTTTGAGCCGTAGAAATATAAAAGTTGATTGACTTGTAATGAGCAAAATGAAGCATCTTAGCTCTTTGAGTCATCACGGTCTTCAAGTTTAAAGAAAGTAACATGGCTCGAAAAATGGAAAGTAATGATAGAGAATGCTACTCAGCTTTTGCATGATAGTCTTTTTTTTTTTGCGAAACACAGTATAAACACAGACGCTCACATACACGTGCACACACTCACCCCTATGAACACATGCACGCACACCTTACCCCTATGAGTACCTCCAAGAGACTAGCCGGCGGTCGAGTCTTGAGATTGACGAAGTCACCACATGCGCCTCGCTGCCGACGGGAACGTCGCCTCCCACTGAAAAATATTCCGCCTAAATGAGAAACACCATTGGTGAATGTAATGAGAAAATGGTGTCGGTTCTTCGAAAGGCAAGACATCATTTGTTGTCACGTTCCTTGCAAAATTCACTACGAGTAAACACAAATTGTTCGAGGCAAAAAAACACGAATACATCATAGCTTCCACTAAAAAGTACGAGGCGTGAGATCCGTGGTTGAGTGCCAACTAGGGTATATTGAACTGGCACCATACCATAACACCAAATTCCTACGTCGGGAATTTAGCAATATATTGTGTCAGACTGTCGGTTGGTAATGAGGTTATACCCGTTGAACGGTTGGTCAGCTAGTAATGCCGACCAACTATTGGTCGCTACTGGCCCAAAGCGTGGGCGGGGCATGGCCGAAAATTCTAACACCAAATTTTGGCCCAACCCATGAACATAGCGAAACGAGTCGACCAAATTTATGTTGGTATAAATATCTTATCGAACCCTAATCCGCCTACCCTCCATATCTATTCAACTCACGTCATGGGGGTTCATTTTGTCATCTGAAAAAACTCAAGCGACGGCGCCACCAATCCCTGATAACCCCCAAGAGCAGGGGATCACTGTAGCACCTCTCAATATGGAAGTAGAGTATCGATCCGCATGAGCAAGAAGGAAAGGTTATATATTCCCTACAACTAAAATGTCACAAGTTTTAGTTGATTATGCACTAAACAAGTTTAAAGAACAAGATGGTTGATTTAATGGATGGAAGTTTAATGTAACAAAACAAGAATGTAAAAGTGTCCCAATCCTCTTCAATGCAAGAGGACAAGACAAAGGTTTTCTCTTATAGGAACAATGAACATGGGTTCATGGGTTCACTCAATCCTCTCTCCCATCTATGTTGATTATCATGTTATAGATAAAAAGTACACACAATTGTCATGCTTTAATGGTAAACTTCTATGACGGCTACATGTCCTAAAACACATAGTTGAAAGAAAATAATCATTTGTGCTGCTAGGTCACCCACGTAAGGCTAGCGTGGTTTGTTGTCACTCCCACATCATACTTCTTCCTTTTTACCCCCAGATAAAGGATGTTGGGCTGTATTGTGTCACTCAATATATATGTCGTTGTCACATCGGCCATCTCGTACCTACATACATCATACTTCATAATGAACAATATTCTAAACACTAGTGTGATGATTCATATTTCGTGTGCATGACCACATCTCTCTCATCTATCTACACTTGGTGGTGTCAATCACCTCATGACATGGATAAACAAGGCATTATGCATAAATCGAACCATCACATGCATCATAGAATATCTCCAAAGTATGACAAGTCATAAAAGATCCAACACAACGGTAAATACATAACAAATATCATCTCATACCACAATATCCACCATAGGAATTACATAGATAGATCCATACTTATGCAAGGCACATCATATGGACTTCAACAATGATCATACATAGAGAGATTAGATCAAGTTACCACCACAAACCCAAAGTCCAGGGGGTGGACTACTCCCCCTTCATCATGGTGATGATGGTGGAGATGTTGGAGAAGATGGAGACCACCCCGGCAGCGCCCCGCCGGAGTTTTCCCCCTCCAATCTGCAGCTTCAGGTCTTCTGTTTCGTGGTTATGTGTTTCTGCGGCGCTCCCTTCCGAAAGCCGTCGGGGGACTATTTTTATAGTCGTTTTTAGGTTAAGACGAAGGCACGGGGACGAAGATCGATGGCATCGGAGGCTCGAGGCCCAGGATAGGGGGTCCCACGCGGCCAAGGAATCTGGCCGCGTGGGCCCACCTCTTTTGGCCCTCGGGTTTCCATTTTTTCGCTTCCTTCGCTCATACGCTTTGTTCCTTCCAAAAAATGATCCCCGCAAAATATTAGGTCATTTGGACGTCGTTTGGGTCCCTGAAACATCAAAATATAGAAAATATGGTTTTCTGCCAGTGTAGGGTTAATTCCAGAAAAATAGGGAAACTATGAAATATTCCCAAAATCAATATAAAACAATGATATAACCCTTATATGATGCAAATATGATTGAAATATAAGTAATATAATGCAAAGTTCATGTATGCATTTTACATGCATCAATCCCCTCCTTAGATCCAGCCAACATCTGCTAGCTTCACCGGCTAGCCACCATGGGCGTGTGCTCCCCCTCCCACCACCACTTTCTTCATCTGTCTCTTCGCCACCTCCTTCAAGGGGATGGACCACAACGACGAGTAGTCTTCTCATGCTCCCTTGGGTGCCAGGCCATCTCGTGTGCCAGCACGGTGGTGTCCTAGCTAACATTTTTTAGGGTGCCGGCGTGACGTTTTTGTGCCCGCGGCTAAGCACCACCGACGGCAAGCTCTATGGATGGCCGAAATATACAATTCGCTTTATATTTGGGTCGACATATTTCCTATCACGGCGGTGAAGCCTAATAAGAAAATACCTTGCTTTTATAAAAGCACCTAAATGTCTCCTACATGGGGTAAATGGGCGGTTTAAAAACAATTAAATTTTGGGTTGAACAAATGTTTAAATAAACTAGCGTTTAATTTATCAAGCTCGGCCTAAATATACTAGGCTCAACTACGTGCACCACCAACTTACGATAAACAATATAAACACATATGTGATATCAAGATATAACTTTCAGGCTCCAAAGCCATCATAGGGTAAATGCATAAGTAGTGGAGTTCGGACAAAAGATAGCCGAGGCACGCGGAGACGAATATGTATCCAATAGTTGACTTTGCAATGGAAGCTAATATCCATTGGATAGGTGTGGCGGCATTAAGAATGACACTTTTACCCATGGTGTGGGTACCCACCATGGTATGTGCACATTTTTGCACCCATGGGTAGTACCCATACCATAAATGTCAAGTCATGGGTAGGGCATGGTACAGTCATGTGCCCATGGGTAGACCCAAACCCAACCAAACTTGCCTGAATCTTGACATCGCAATGATTGAGCTATGCAACAACACCAACCGTATAGGCACCCAAGCACACAATAGTAACAAGTGTCTCAATTTTCACTTCCATAAATCACCATGAAGAATTCAAACTGATGCAACGACTGGTGCTCAAGTCATTCATTCCCAAATCCCACCAAAATAATAATGTTGTTGATAAATACGAGAGGAAGGACAAAGTACAAAGTAGGTGGCCAACAAATTTCACCAATATCTAGATCCAGAAAGTTCCCCTCAAATGGACCAAATATTGATTGGTGAAATATTAGATCTAGACCTACTCTCTCTTTTCTTCCAAAACAATATTCCATCTTCGAATAAGTCTATATTGCTCAAGCAGATGGTTGGTCCTAATCATGTTGTCATTAACACCAAATGTAGGGAGGGAAATGCCCTTTCAAAAGCCTCCCTCAAGGTCGCCATCATGACACACATAACAACCGTCGAACATCTCTTTTCTGGCACTTCTTTGAAGCCTTCTCCACGTCCTACACTGGTTCGATAAACCTTGGTTTTGAAATCAAGGGAAAACTTGCTACTACGCTGCATCATACCTTCCTCTCGGGGTTCCCAACGGACGTGTGATCCACGCTATCAGATAACATTGGAGCTACATATATATCCTCCAATCTAGTATTTCATGCACGTACCAAACATATTAAGGTTGATTTTCACTTTGTTAGAGAAAGGGTGACTCAGAAACAACTTCAGATCAGGTTTATTTCTTCCAAGGATCAAGTCGCGGACATATTCACAAAGCCTCTTCCACTACCGTAATTTGAGGCATGTAGACGCAATCTCAACCTTATGGAGCCGGTTGAGATTGAGGGAGGATGATAAACAATGTATTTGTATGCTGTATGGTATATTAGCTAACTAGGATAGTTAGACTCTAATTCCTCTAGTCTAGCTGTTATGTATGGAAGGCTAGACATGCCTTAGCGTGTAAGTCGGTAACTCTGATTGATCAATATAAATACAAGAGGGGCGGCGTCAGGAGACGTACGATCCATACCCTACCATACCTGTAGCTTTTCATGCTAATCATGTTGTCATTAACACCAAAACCATTCACAGAGGGAAATGCCCTTTGAGAAGCCTCCCTCAAGGCTGCCATCACGACACACGTAGCCGCCACTGAGCCCACCCGGGAGCAAATCTGCACACCCCTACTAGATCTGGCCTCCCTGAAATGCACCCAAGGAGATAGAGCCAAGAGAGCAAGATGTTGCGGACAAGGAGCTTCGCGAAGACCGTCGGACGATGCAGCCGCCGTCCGTCCACCATCAAGCCTTAGCCTGCTGACATCATCTAACAGTGGCAAACATGAGGGATTCTGAGGAAGGGGCCGGCGACAGCCGAGCTAGATCTTCCGCCCAAGCTGTCGTGACGGAGCGACGTGGAGCGCATTTTTTTCAATTCGTTAGCATGGCCTATTTTGCACGTAGATGAGATTCACAAACGAGATTTAGCAATGAGTACACGGGAACAATTTGAAAATTTGGCACCAATCCTAAATACTCATCATGCACAAACTACAGAGATGTTGGAACGAAATGATGAGTTCTTTCTTATCTTTTCTTAGCCACGATTTTGTGTAACTTACAATATGCCGTACTATCTAGCAAAACACCGCAAATACGTAGATAACATATGTACATACCAATTTTTTTATTTTTACTAAAACTTTAAAATGCCATTATCGAGATATTTAAATACCGAGATCACGTGAACTCGGGATCCAAAACACCTCTCTCGACTGGTTCATGCTTCTTAAAACGTTTTTAGTGAAACCGTGGAACCTAAAGAACTATCGAAACCAGAGGAGTTGCTCTCACTTGTTGAGCGCTTGGTATGTGGTCAACAAAAGACATATATGTTGTTGTTGCCATCAGAGGTAGAAAATCATTTTTTACTATGAAGATTTACTACCTCTGTATTTTTATTTCACAGTAAAAAAGACCTCTGTATTTTATCCCATTCGTAAAACGAAAAAAAATGCAAAATTTATTCATGGCGATGGCACGTTCTGATCCTGACCGTCGAAGATACGCATCGTACCCCTGCGGTCCTCTCTCGCAGTTTTGCAATCACTGATCGGATATCGCGCAACAACTACAGTACAAGCCGCAGCGGCCGAGCCGAACCCAACCACCAGCTCCGGCACGCACGCTTCGAGCCCATCTTCCCCACCCCGCAACCTCCTCTCGCTCCCCTTCGTATCCAGATCGAACCGAGAAGAGGGAGCCAGCCACCGCCCGCCCACGCCACCGCCGCCGGCGGAAGCGCCGCCCCGTAGGAGGAGGCGAGGCGATAGAAGAGGGATCCGGCTCCGTTCCAAGAGATGGGAGTCCCGGCGTTCTACAGGTGGCTGGCGGACCGGTACCCGCAGACGGTGTCGGACGCGGAGGAGGAGGAGCCGGTGGAGCTCGAGCCCGGGGCCTTCGTCCCCGTCGACCCGCGTCGCCCCAACCCCAACGGCATGGAGTTCGACAACCTCTACCTCGACATGAACGGCATCATCCACCCCTGCTTCCACCCCGAGGGCCGCGTACGCCCCCTCCCCGATTCCACCCCTCCCTTAACCCTCCCTAAGCTTGTGTGAGTGTTGACCTGCTACTATTATGCTCCTGGTCTCACGTCTCCTCTCCCTGCAGCCCGCCCCGACCACCTACGACGAGGTCTTCAGGTCGATTTTTGACTACATCGACCACCTCTTCTGCCTCGTCCGCCCCAGGAAGATCCTCTACATGGCCATCGGTGAGCTGCTCACTGCCTCCCTACTTGCTTTCTGCTAATGCGGTTCTATGCTAAGCCAGCTTACCTGCTGAATTGCGCAGATGGTGTGGCGCCGAGGGCGAAGATGAACCAGCAGCGGTCCAGGCGGTTCCGGGCCGCCAAGGATGCTGCTGACGCGGTAAGGTTACTGCTAGGGCAATGATGCCGTTGTGTGGGTCTGTGTCTGTTCTCATGTTGTTGCGTTGTTCAGGCGGCCGAGGAGGAAATGATGAGGATGAAATTCGAGGCGGAGGGGAGGGCTTTGGTCGAGAAGGAGAAGTCGGAGGCGATCGACTCCAATGTCATCACTCCCGGGACGCCCTTCATGTTTGTACTCTCTTCGGCGCTGCAGTACTACATTCAGTTGAGATTGAATCACTCCCCTGGGTGGCAGTCGGTCAAGGTGTTGATGATACTACTGCTTGTTGGGTTAATTATCAGCTGGTTTTGTGTTGTGTTTTGTTAAATGGGAACTGCATTGGGTGCATTTTGCAAGGTGTTATTGTCTGACTCCAATGTTCCTGGCGAGGGGGAGCACAAGATATGTCGTATATCCGTCTGCAGCGCAATCTTCCAGGGTTTGACCCAAATACACGCCATGTCTTATATGGCCTTGTAAGTTTACTTGCAAATTTTCAAGTAGCTTTCATTTGTGTGTGCGCCCACCTTTTGACTC
Source organism: Poa pratensis (assembly GCA_947311845.1). Taxonomy (NCBI): domain Eukaryota; kingdom Viridiplantae; phylum Streptophyta; class Magnoliopsida; order Poales; family Poaceae; genus Poa; species Poa pratensis. The sequence goes on along the minus strand of CAMZMU010000040.1, from coordinate 16,703,712 downwards.
ATTGATCACCACATTTTTCAGGATGCTGATTTGATCATGCTTTCTCTGGCAACTCATGAGGTCCACTTCTCGATTTTAAGAGAGGTAAATTCATAACATTTCTTTGTTCAGAAATGCACGCATGCATCTGACTCCGGCCATTCATCAAAGTCAATTTTCATGTTCTTCATGGTAATTTAGGAGTACTTCTGTAACTACATAATTCAACTGACTTTACAGGTGATCACCATGCCAGGGAAACATGAAAATTGCTTTTTGTGTGGTCAAGCTGGGCATTTGGCTGCGGAATGTAGAGGTCCTGGTCCTGATAATGTCGTGGAGCGCCCTCCAATTCATAAGAAAAAGTACCAGGTACTCAGAAGCGTGCCATCTTTTGCTCTACTATTCTTCATTTTTCTTGTCTGTCTCATATTTTTGTGGTATGCATCTGATATGCAATTTGCAACTCCATATCTTCTACTGCTATTTATTCACCGTGTAACTATGGACCTGTTAACAGTTTCTCAACATTTGGGTGCTGCGTGAATACCTGGAGAAGGATTTGGAAATTGCAGACCCTCCCTTCAAGATAAACTTCGAACGCATCGTGGATGATTTTGTGTTTATCTGTTTCTTTGTTGGGAATGACTTTTTGCCTCACATGCCGACTTTGGAAATTCGAGAGGTCTGTTGATTTACAGACTTCCCTAATCCCTGTATTTTAATAGGTTTCATTTTGTCTCATTGGATAATTTCTGTGTATTTATGGAGTGATTATTTTCCTATTGTACACTGTAGGGTGCCATTAATCTTCTGATGAGTATTTATAGAGCCGAGTTCAAACCAATGGGTGGTTACCTCACTGATGGGGGCGAGGTACAGTTTCTTTGTGCTCATATTCTCTTATGGTTTAAAGCAATACCATCGCATCACTTTGCTGTACAAATTTCTTATAGAATGTATAACGGAGTAATACTGGATTATTACCAGCTTTAGCTGCAACGTCGCTAACTCGTAATTTAATAAACTTATAATCATTGAGGTGTTCCCCTGTGGTATGACTAAGATCCTTTAGGGAAACCAACTGAGAGAGGACATCACTGCACATGTTATCATATTGTAGCATTACTTTGTAAGTTACAATGTAAACACTCCTGAAGATGAATGATAACAGTCGTATCAACTACTTCAAATGGTAGAATAAGGTGAACTAGAGATCATAGTAAACTTACTAAGGTGAATGCACTCTAGATTGATCATGATTTCCATACGTACTGTTTGTTGAAGCATCATGTCTAAATTCTTTTTGGACTCACTCTTGAGCATGATCAACTGACTGCTCAAGCCCAATTTTCGTGACACATTAATAACAATTATCGCCACGGAGTACGGACCACAGCATCCCAACATGGCAACATGACAGCGTGCGCAGCAGTGCCAAATTCTCAACTGAATCATTTGTTAATTTCAGACCGATAGCTGTTAGCTTTAATCTGTTATGATCGGTTTGGCCAGTTTATTTCTGAATTAAATTTTGCTACGATTAGCTGTCTAGCTTGTCCATTAAGGGAGCCTTGTACCATTAGGTTGGTAAGCAATAATATCGAGCTCTTGCCCTGATGTCATCCTTTTTCGCACTTTTAGTTCACTCTCTCCCTCCTGCACATCTATTTCTCCTTGCGTGCATGCTGCTTCTTCCCTTTTAGCACAGCTGTTTCTTCCCTTTTAGCACAGCGGCTCTAGAACAGCGCCAAGAACTGGTGTTCCGGCTGAGGAGTGCTTGACCTCCGCATTGCTGGTGAGAAGTAGATGTCTTTGATGGCTTCCGAAATCCATATGCTTTAAGCCAGCCCGCACACTCAAATTTCCCCTCCCACGCCCAAGTTTCCCGCGCCCGGTGCGTCTCCAGTAGCATAATAAGACACTTGCCTAGGGCCTGCACGTTGCGCTTGAGCCCTCGCTTTTTCGAACATTCGGATTTTTTATGGGGGTCACATTACATCTTGTCGCGCATTGCCGCTAAAAGCAGAATTATGTAGACTTCAGAATGTAGCAACATAAATCTGTTATTGTTGAAGAAGCTACGAGGTTTTGGCTTTACTATGCTTGGCCAATATGTTGTGTAACAGTCATTAGAGCTCCTCTTGTTTAGCTTGTCTGCCTTAATGTGCGAGGTGGTGTGATGTCTTCCCTGTAATCAGAACAAAATAAAATAAATAGATGTGATTCACTTCAAGCCTGACATATTGGCTTGGTGGTATGAACCTATTGATTTTCCTCGTGATATGGTGCTGACATTCATAGCATCACATTTTCTCCTTTTTGATGAAAGGTTTTATTGGAACGCGTGGAGCATTTCATTCAGGCTGTTGCTATCCACGAAGATCAAATTTTCCGGAAGCGTACACGTATTCAGAAGGTGCCTTCTAGCAACTCTTCTTTACCTCTGTAATCCTATACACTGTTTATGCATGTAGTATAGAAGCTTATGTATGTCATTTCCTGTAATAACTATTTTATGATACAAATATATGTCTGGTGTGAAGATGCTGAGGTCCATTTTATGTTAATGACATCAAGTTACTTGGTCCGTCTCTAAGATGTAATTATATGCTCGTGGTGCAATGTATTTGTATCCGTATGATGCGAGTCGGAATTCAGAGTTAAGTTGCATTGAAATAGTGAAAGTGGATTGCAATAGGCTGCTGCTTTTGATATACAATTCTTACTCGCTGGCACTTCATCCTGAACGCCTACACATGGAGTGCAGCTCAACCTCCATGTGAGCATACATTTAAAGACAGCTGGTTAACTTGCTTTTTTTAGGGAACTTTCTTGATTTATGGTAACCTTAGTTTCTACAAATGAAAGAAATGCGCAAAAACATGTTGACTAAGTTTGTCCCTTTGTGATTCTTATCCCAAATAACACAGAACTTTTATGATTGTTGTATTGCAGGCGTACGAGAACAATGAGGATAGACGTAGAGCGCAGGGAGAGATCTCCGAGGATAATAAATATGTGGACATGGTTTGTTTCTCTTCTTGTAGTGGGAGAGTGGTAAACTGGTGTACTATTTATACAAGTAGATGATATGGCCGGAAAATCTTTCCAAATGAACTTCTAGTTTGCACTTATCTCATCTGCAACCCCTATTAATACTTCAAATCTCCTTTTGGATTTCTTTGACACACTTTGGACATTTGTTAGCAAATGATATCTTGCATGATTTCGGAGCACCATCGTCTGTCACTGTCAAGTGTTTCAAAGTGACTAGAAGTTTATGTGAAACAATGCCATCTGGTGATTTCTTTTCCTAGTCGGTACTGTAGGTTGTCTTGTATGCTTCATTTCATTTTCCTATCTTTTGTAGGAGTAACAGTAGTTCAGATTAGATCATCTTCGTAGCCCTAAAGTCTGAGAATAGTTGTATTTGGCAATTCACATATGCTTAAAATCCAAAGGATATGTTCATATAGTAATTTCTAGTGTTTTAGTTCTGTGCTGATAGTAAAATAGGGAGTGGCAGTGTTATGTAACTTTTGCCTATCTTTTATTTTGCACTGACTGCCCTTCAGGTAAAACTAGGAGAGCCAGGATTCAAGGAAAGGTACTATGCTGAGAAGTTTAAACAAGAGGCAGAAGCAAAACCAATTGATCAAGTTCAGAGAGATGTTGTAAGTCTTTCTATTCAGTATTCACTATTAATTTTCTGAAGGCACTTGTTCCCAAACTTATCATGAAGCACTACCATATGCTATCAGGCCTAGTCTGCTTCTTTATTTTAATTTGAAATGCGGAATATGACTGTACCTCACATACTAGAAAATGAGTGGTCCAGAGTAATGTTTTATTATCTACAGCAACACCATGAATGCGTAGCTCTCCATGCTGCATAAAATGGAATTTAACCATGATGCATTTCTTTAAGGGACATTATGGATGATTTTTGTATTCAGCAGTATATACGCCACATTGTTGTCATTATGATGCCATTGTTAGTCTTCAAAACTAGCAGCATTATCTTAAAACTCATGCTGTATTCGCAATGGTGGCAGCCATATTTCTGAACATATTAATTAAGAATGGATCACACTTTCTTCTAGAATCAAAACTAAACTTGATGTAAAGTGTTCCCAGATTGGGCTTTCAATAACTATGCATATAGGAACCCCAAGTGATTTTTGATATCTAAATCTACATGTAAAGACTATAGTCTATAGGCACACTCTCCACCCTACATATTTACATGACATATTAATCTTTGAGAAGTTGGTGCTGGATCGGTTGAAAATGTTCTGATCTGTTGTTTTCATGAGCTCAAGTCATGTTAATTTTTTACTAGCTTACCGTTCGAAGCAAATTTTGTAGAGTATGTAATACGTACTCCCTCCGTTTTTTAATATAAGATGTTACATCTTATATTAAAAAACGGAGGGAGTATCTGCCTATTTGGTCACCACACTCCTTTAATACTGATGTTATCTCTCTCTACCATCCACGTTTTCAGGTTCAGAAATACGTGGAAGGTCTTTGCTGGGTTATGAGATACTACTACCAGGGTGTTTGTTCATGGCAGTGGTAGGTAATTATTGACCATCAGCTATGAGGATGTATAAGTACTGTTCTTTCTGGGTAGCGAAAACATCACCTGATCTTTCCGCAAGCATTTGCACTAATCATGTCAATAGATCTTGTTAAAGATTCTCAACTCCATGATCATACTTGAGGGACCTATTTTATGCTTGCGATTCTCAGTTGTCTTATTATTTATAGTAACCACATGATCATAATTCTAAATCTTACTAGAATCCATATGTTACCATTTGTTGCACTATCATGCGTTGTAACCTGGAAATAAAACTTTAATTCATGTTCAACTGCCAACCATGAAATCGAAAGTGACTTTTTTGCGATGATGTCACCAACTTCTGTTCGTCTAGCGCAACATTGCTGCAGCTGTAGAATCCACATAGGAGGTTGAGAAGTGGACTTTTCCTAGAATTCAGGGTTGAAAATTGGACTTGTCCAGTATTAAACCATTTATGTTGTCAGAAACCGTTAACACCCCTGTCATATCCACATTCATAGCTGATCAGCTGGACGTAGGCACATATCAGTTATGCTTTGGTGACGAAGCTCATAAGTAACCCTTTTGTTGGTATCAAGTATGAACTCCTGTGTTTTACTTTTCTTCACTTAAAACAGGTTCTATCCATACCATTATGCGCCTTTTGCATCTGACCTTAAAGGCTTGACTGAGTTTGAGATAACCTTTTTCTTGGGTCAACCTTTCAAGCCGTTTGATCAACTTATGGGAACATTGCCAGCTGCTAGGTTTGTCATTTCTCTGTGCTAACGAGTCTATCCATATACATATCAGGAATGGTAAAATGAAATCACCATATATTCTTTCATTTTCTCTGTAGCTCTAATGCATTGCCAAAACACTATGGGGATTTGATGGGTGATCCAAATTCCCCTTTGAATGATTTCTATCCCAAAGGTACCAACACAAGATATCTCAACGATATAGAACTAAGGATATGGTGCATGCTCTTTTCCTGAGGACTTACCATGCATAGTATGGTAGTTCATATTTATAAGCTCTTACTCTACTATCTTCCTTTTGAAACTGCAGATTTTGAGATAGACATGAATGGGAAACGATTTGCGTGGCAGGTAATCAGTGAACGGATAGATCAATTTGCTTTAGGTGACTGGTTAGTTGTTGCTTGAAGGTTCGTTTCTGTTTTTTCCAGGGTATTGCAAAATTGCCTTTTATTGATGAAACACGGCTTCTTGCGGAGACACATAAACTTGAAGAGTCATTAACAGTATGCAGATTCTACGATCCTTCTGTACCATTGATCTAGGATCCTTCTGTACAATGCTCTAGGCTTTCTTATTATCTTTGACTTTTACTTCAGAGTCCCTTTCCACGAACGTACTAGTCTTGATTTTTTTTCAGTCGTTCAGTGTGCTTTGGTTGTTGCTGGCTTTTGCAGGAAGAAGAGAGATTCAGGAATACGACAATGTTTGACATAATTTATGTGCGGGAAAGTCATCCATTGGCTGCTCAGATTGCCTTCCTGTATCAGATGTACTCTCAGCATGCAATAACAGATCCTTCCTATCTCATGCCTATCGACCCTGCTGCTAGGTTGGTATATATACTAGATTGATTTGGATTGTCTATTTCTTGGTGATACTGTTGCCCTCGACAATTACTTACGTTGTTCCTGTGTTGCGTCGTTTCAGCGGAGGAATGAATGGATTTCTTTGTTTATCTCAAAGAAATTGGTACAGCATCTCTGTAGGATCTCCAGTTAAGGGGTTCAATGGCATCACCCAAAACAGAGTTTTGTAAGTACTGTAAGATGAAAAAGCATATTGTAAGCCCAAAGTCACCATCAAATCTTTCTTAAGTTCTATATTGTTCTTCTATTGTTGTCCAGGAATGGTACCTATCTTAACCCTCAGTATCACAAACACGTCCCGGAGCCTCCAGAAGGTGTTGTTATACCTCCAAAGGTATTTCCTTACCTTATACCATTTATCTGGATAATCAAGTGCTTAATGCGGATACTTAAACATTAGCATATTTGTTTTTATTGCTAATGGAGATAAAATCATTTCTAGTTTGGCATTTTTAAGTTCTGCCCTCGGTGGGAGGAATTGTTGACTTGACTAAGCTAATAAGTGAAATTAATACGTGATGTTACTCTTAGTTCTCTTGGTGCTCTGCTGCCTCATCAGTTTCATTCTATTTGTTGTTTTTCTTCATTTTTGATTGTCTCAGAGATAAATTTTGACCATTATTTTTTACAATACGATGATGTTTCCAAAAAAGTATTTCTTGTCGATCTATGATATTATTTGTATGCAGCCATGAAATACTTTTGTATACTATATCATTTTTTTGTAAAAAAAGTTTACTTTATGCAAGCCACAGTACAGTGACTATGTGAAACAAAATAAGTATCGCATTCTTGTTTACTGGAAAAAGTTTATTGTCTATGTAATTATTTTGATTGGTTAACCACAGTTCATTCCCAGTTCAGATAAATGGTGTTTCTTTTCATGAGATAAATTCATGGGCCAACATAGTTTTCCATTTTGTAGATATTGAAACCATATGATTTCAAACCTTTCCCCGTGCTGTGGCATGAAGATAATAGTCGTCGGCAAACACGAGACAGGTACGGTTACATTCATATGTTCTCACCAGAAACTGTTGATACCACCCTTGCACGAAATACTGTATATGGATTACTACACGATATTCTACCAGAACCAGATGCAGGATCGATACAAATCTTTTTCATGGGAACAATAATTACTGAGTAGCACATTTCCTCTTAAGTTGTACCTTGACTAATTGATTTTTCTTTGGCTCTCACTGTGAATTATTTGATGATTCCAGGCCCCAGGTGCATGGAGCTCTATCAGGTTCTGTCTTAGGAGAGGCTGCACATCGTCTACTGAAAAACTCCCTGCAGATCAAATCTGGCAGCTCTGCTGGGTTGCTTGATATGCCATACAGGGGCGCACCAAATGGCCCTGGAAACAGACCAAGGCCCTCTGGATACGGACATGAGAGGGTTTTGTGGATAACCCATACCCTCCACACATGTCCAGAAGCGCTCCAAATCCTCGGCCTCAGTTCTTTGGTGAAGCTCAACCCAACAGACAGAATATGAGGATACTAGAACGGCCAAACACTCGAAGCCACGATGGTGGCATCCATTCAGGGATGTCAAAATTGACAATCCAAGACGGGCCAAGGATGCATCAAAATAACAGGATGCAGAATCCAGGATATATTCCAAATCAGCCTTATCCGAACCAGTATGCTGGGTTCCCACCTCAGCGGCCCATGCAGAACGCCAATTTCGCACCGCATCGACCTGTCCCAAATGCAGGATTCCAACAGCAGCGGCCTGTCCAAAATGCCGGATTCCAGCAGCAGCGTCCTGTCCAAAATGCCGCATTCCAGCAGCAGCGGCCTGTGCAAAATGCAGGATTCCCGCAGCAGCCTCGGCCTGTTCAGAATGCAGGATTCATGCACCAGCAGCCAGTAAATGGGGTTCCTCCTCCATTACCTCCCAGTACCTGGATTGGCAAGCAACCAAGCGGAGGAGGTCCGAAGGGTACACCTGCCAAGCAGGATCCAAGGATGAATAGACAGCCTAAGCAGGACAACCCAAGGTCACAGCATGAGAGCAGGCAGCAGGCTGCCAAGATAGTGTACCGTGTCAAAGGTCAAGGTCCTAATGGCTTGCCAGAGTGATCATGAGGAATCCACAGCCCAAGTGACATACCGAGTTGCTGCAAAATGATGTGTCGTGTTCCATGCTACAAAATGATGTCAGTGTTCCATGTGGCACGGGCGTGCTGTTACCCGGATATTTATTCAACCCAACATATACTCCTATTGAAAGCAGCCATAGGGGTTTGTTTCTCCGTGCCCCCTGTTGATTCATATCCCGTTCCTGAACTGTGTTGTATCATGTCAAACCCTCGATCGCGTTGTACGTAGTTTAACTGTTGTATAACGTAGGGTGCATTTGGTAATATTTTAGGACAATGATTTAGAAGAAGCCTTAATAGTTCTTAGGACAGAGTGAACAGAGGGCAACCACTGCCATTTGTAAATCTCTAACCCAGAAACTGTTTTTGTGCTGAACAATTACCTTGGCTGATGGTCTCCAAGGACTGAACCATCACTCCTGTTGTGTCTTGTGACAAGTTCTGCTCGCTGTTGCTGGTGTGACTTGTCTTTGATGATGAATAAATCTTGCTGTCTGTATGTGCGAGAAATGGATTTTGGTTGTTTTATTCCATTTAGTTCAGCAAAATTCGCCCAAGATTTTCTTTAGCACTGCACATGGCCACCAGTGCTAACCAAGGCATTTGTTGAGTTTTTTTTTTTGAATGTTGGCAGGAGAACTGCCAAATTCATTAATTAGGACAAAAAACAGACGAGAAAAAAAGAAGAAAGATCAAAGACAATCGAGAGTAGACACGGGTTATTGCAGAGGCGGACGGGCACTACCCGGCAAGGAGCACGATTTCAGTACAGAAAAACTCAACCGAGACAAAATCATACCAATTGGCATATCCATAATTAGCTACTGATGGGTGTTTTTCAACCTAATACAGCCTGCATACTGTATTTCATTTCTGCTGCCCGGAGCAGACATGCCTGGATCACCTCGCGTGCTCCTGAAAGGCGCGCGCACCCGACCGTTCCTACTGTTCCACTCTGCATCTCACGCCACGCCTCCCCTCCATCCAGCCTTTTCTCCCTCCGACTCCACGCCCACTCCCCCCTCTCCCACTCCGTCTCCCCGACAGATGGGCCCTTTCCCACCCGGTCCCACCTCTCAGCGTCACCCGATCTGTAGCCGTAGCAAAACCCGACACGATCTCTCCTCACACTTGTCGTCCCTGCCTTTATTCCCCCCACCACCCGTCCCCGTCGCTCTCCCTCCCTCCCTCGCTTTCCCTTTCCCCATTCCCAAACTCCCCAAACACCACTACCTCAAGCTAGGGTTTCGCTCGCGAATCCATCCAGAGCCGCCGCCGGCCTAGTGTTGCCATGGCCGCCGCGGCGGCGGAGGCCCCGGGAGCCGCGGCCATCAGGGACGGCTTCGCGGAGCTGGAGCGGCAGCAGGAGCTGCTGGCCACCTGCACGCGGCTCTACCAGCAGCTCACCGACCACTTCGGCTCCCTCGACCGCGGCATCAAGGCCCGCTCCGACTCGCTCCGCGCCCGCCGCCGCCTTGTCGAGCTCCGCGCCTCCCGCAGGCTCGACGCGCTCCGCCGCCGCGAGCGAGCCCTCGAAGGATCCGTCTCCCTCGCCCTCTCCCGCCTCGAGTCCCTCACCAGCAAGCGGGGCCGCGACGACGACGAATCCCGCTCCCTCTCCCCACCGTCCGCCGGCGGCGTCGCCGAGGCACTCGCGGCGCTCTGCGACGGCATGGACTCCGCGGGCTTCCTGGCCTTCGTCGTCGAGCGCCGCAAGGAGGTCGACGCGCTCCGCGCCGCGCTGCCCGCGGCCCTCAAGCGCTGCGTCGATCCGGCCCGGTTCGCCATGGACGCCGTCTCCGAGGTGTTCCCCGTGGACCGGCGCGCCGTCCGGTCGCCCGCCGACCTCGCCTGGGCGTGCGTGCTCATACTGGAGGCCGTGGTGCCCGCGCTGGCCGATCCGGACCCGGAGATCGGGGCGGCCCGGCCCATGGTGCCCAGGGCCGCGCGCGAGAGGGCAAGGGGGATGGCGGCGGAGTGGAAGGAGGCGGCTGAGCGGAAGGGCGGGGTGGAGGGCGCCAAGCCGCCCGATGCCCACGCCTTCCTGCAGCATGTAGCTACTTTCGGCGTGGCGGAGAAGGGGGACAAAGAGCTGTACCGGAGGATTGTCCTGAGTTTCTCGTGGCGCAGGCAGATGCCGCGCCTTGCTCTCACGCTTGGCCTCGAGGATGAGATGGAAGGTAATTCGTTTCAGCTTATTTTTTCTTACGAGAAGTTAATTCTAGACCAAATACTGAAATGACCAACTGGTTCTGAGTAGGTGCAGAGCATGTTATTGTTTGAGCTGGCTAGATCCAGCGTTTAGTTGCCATAACAAAGCTACAGCTAGTTTGCTTGAGGAATCGTGGATTAAAGCAGTACAGTATATTTACATTCTTTGAGCATGTCTTGTTGAACCGGTAATGAACAAGCCACAAGTGGGTTGATGTGGTGTAGTGATGTTGTGTTGTCGTGGGGAATGCAATTCGCGTATGCATTGCTGTGATATATGTGTCCTCTACCTGGATAAATTGTCACTGTCCTAGACAAGTGCTAGGAAACGTTAGGTCTTTCATGGTCAGTATGGCCAACACCATGGACCACTCTGGCTACTGCAATTGGGTTAGTGGTGCCTCAGTGATTGTCATGCGGATGGTCCACCAAGTCGAGTACTCTGTATTTTCTCTGGATTATTGGGCTTATCCTTAATAGTTATATGCAGGCTAAAAAAGGCGTGCCTAGACTCTAGGTGATAGCAAAGCGCCTAGCGCTTAACCACGCATAATTGCGCATAAGCGTGCGCTCTGGTCAGGAAAGCACAAGGTGGTGGCAAAACGCATTATTACCGCCTAGCGCCTTCTTGAACTTTGGTTGTATGATATCATTTTACTGTTGAATGAACTTTATAAGCATTAGTAGAATGTCATGTGGATTCCCTGGTTTTTTCATGCATGAGGTTTCAGTTACTTGAAATGTGCATCTTTTTCTTCTATTTTTGTATTTACTAAATTATTAGTTTTTAGTCTCTTTTCGGATAAAATGACGGGTACCTTTTTAGTTGGTATGCCCACGTCAACATCAGTGAGTGATGTCTTTTCGTCAAAACATGTAACACTTCTCCTATGTTTCAACATCCTCTTTAGGAGTACTTACTTAACACCATTTTGAGCATGTCTTGTTGAACCGGTAATGAACAAGCCACAAGTGGGTTGATGTGGTGTAGTGATGTTGTGTTGTCGTGGGGAATGCAATTCGCGTATGCATTGCTGTGATATATGTGTCCTCTACCTGGATAAATTGTCACTGTCTTAGACAAGTGCTAGGAAACGTTAGGTCTTTCATGGTCAGTATGGCCAACACCATGGACCACTCTGGCTAGTGCAATTGGGTTAGTGGTGCCTCAGTGATTGTCATGCGGATGGTCCACCAAGTCGAGTACTCTGTATTTTCTCTGGATTATTGGGCTTATCCTTAATAGTTATATGCAGGCTAAAAAAGGCGTGCCTAGACTCTAGGTGATAGCAAAGCGCCTAGCGCTTAACCACGCATAAGCGTGCGCTCTGGTCAGGAAAGCACAAGGTGGTGGCAAAATGCATTATTACCGCCTAGCGCCTTCTTGAACTTTGGTTGTATGATATCATTTTACTGTTGAATGAGCTTTATAAGCATTAGTAGAATGTCATGTGGATTCCCTGGTTTTTTCATGCATGAGGTTTCAGTTACTTGAAATGTGCATCTTTTTCTTCTATTTTTGTATTTACTAAATTATTAGTTTTTAGTCTCTTTTCGGATAAAATGACGGGTACCTTTTTAGTCGGTATGCCCACGTCAACATCAGTGAGTGATGTCTTTTCGTCAAAACATGTAACACTTCTCCTATGTTTCAGCATCCTCTTTAGGAGTACTTACTTAACACCATTTTGCAAGAAAACTACTATAATCTCAGCTATTTTGTATTTTCTTTTACATTAGAAGATGTCATCATTGGGTTGGGTTGATAGTTTTGGTTGGCCTGGTCGTGTCTGTATGCTGTTTGCGCTTTGTACCTTCACTTTGCAGGTCATTCTTTTCTAGTGAATTTGTTGAGAATTAAGCTGTCTTATCTGACCTGAATCATGTTTGCAGATATCATTGAAGAACTTGTGACAAAGGGGCAACAACTTGATGCTGTGAACTTCGCATATGAGGCTGGTCTTCTGGAAAAATTCCCCCCAGTCCCTCTTTTGAAATCCTACCTGGAGGATTCTAAGAAGATATCCTGTAATTCAGATAACCCGAGCACTAGCAGTGGTCAATCTGGGGTAAGATTAGTAGTAATATCGAAATAATCATTCTGAAGTGATTGTCGCATGCCTGAAACTCTATAAGTAGTATGTCGGCAGGGCATTCTGAAAGATATATATGCTTGCTTTGTGCATAGATGTTTGCTTGGTGCAGCTATACTAATTTACTCTGTTTGCTAGATAGCACTGTATTTTAATTCTATGTGTTGGTTTTTGGCGAGGATTTTCTGCCCACACTGTTTCTCTACCAAATTGGGTTTAATATTACTTCTTCTGCAGATCAATGCAAGTAAGAAGGAGCAATCTGCGCTTCGGGCTGTTATAAAATGTGTTGAAGACCACAAACTCGAAGCTGAGTTTCCATTGGAGGATCTTCGGAATCGACTGGAAGAATTGGATAAGGCCAAGACAGAGAAGAAAACGGCAGCATCAAGTTCCAGCGGAGGTAGCTCTGGTCCAGCCAGCAAGCGCATACGAGCAAGCAATGGAGGAGCGATGTCCCCTGCCAAGGCTGGTTGTCTAAGCGACAACGCCGGTGCACCATCTTCGCCTGCCACCACCACCACATTCATTGGCTCTCCATCCTCGCATGCCTCCTACGGTTCCGGATCTCCTTACTCTTATGATAGGCCAGCTGGACACACCTTCTACTGTGGCCAAAGCTCACTGCCAATGAGGGAAGCATATGCATACCCACCTGCGGTGCCTAATGTCGGCCTTGCAATGCCATACCCACCACCTCCGATGACCTACCCTGTCTATGCTGGATACAACAACGGCTTGGCAGCCTACGGCAGCTCAATGGCCCCTCCCTTTCACCAGGCTTACTACCGGTAGAATCAGTCGAAAATGACCAAATGACAAGAGCCGATGATGCTGGTGACGAGTCCTCACAGTTGCCCTGTTTTGTAGCGACTGACTACAACGGTAGGTGTCGTTTGTCCTTAATAGTACATCACTACTAGATGCTGTTGGTTCTGTCTGGTTATTAGGAGTCATGTCTACTTTCGCACTGAAAAACTGAATGTAAAGTATCGATGTCGTGTATGTGGACCTTGTGTTGTAATCCAGTTAAAAGCACTAAGCAACAAAAAAAATCTGCATGTAATCCTCAAGCATTGACTATTAATATCTTATGTCGCTATAGTTGTGATGGGGATTGGTTAGTACTTCCCACTGCTTATTGCTGGTAGTACATGTGTGACTACTTATGCTGTTGAGGGTTGTGTGGATTCAGTTATAGAAAAAATCGGTTTTTATTCCTGTAGTTTTAAGAAATCGTTCTCTAAAATTGCCTAAAACGAAAGTACAGTTAAGCTGTTGAACGTAATCAAGGAGATCAAGTTAGTCAAGCTGTTTTTTTGGTAAATCATTGAACAGTCAAGCTGTTTAACACCAAGGACATCTGCTTTGGTGGTGTGGATGATGATTAACTCAGGTCGTTGCGCTCAGTACTGTCGTTGGTGTTCCGTTGCCCTCCTTGCTTGTGATCCTGCCTAAAATTTCTTAGCGGCCTAATGTTTACACTTTGCAATTTCCCCCTTGCCGATGCAGTGCACGCACTCTACACACTGGTGACTTTTACCGTTGGTCAGTGTGACCCAAAATCCCAAATCGACACTTTAACCCCTCGGCACAAGCAAAACCTTTCATCTGCCGATGCTCCATAGCCTCGTTTCACCTCCCACAAAATGGCACAGCGAAGCGATGAAACGGCATCTCCTCGTGAAGGTAAACGAGTAAATGCAACAGATTTACGTCGGCGGAAACATCTAGACCTAGACGCCTCTGTTCTCCTTTGACTGAATGTGAATCAAATGGATCTATACTCAAGAGCCAAGGGGCTATTGAAGAACGGGGAGTTCGTGGTTTCTACCCCTTTCAGTGTTGGAGGTCACAGCTGGGCCGTGAAATATTATCCGAACGGTAACAGTATGGTTGCCGATTTCATATCTCTGTATCTGCTTCTTGAATCCGCCGACGGCGAAGATGTGACGGCGAAATTTACGATCAGTGTACTTGACAAAAATGGGGAACCGGTGCCTTCATTCAGCCGTACCGATACTATACATACTTCACAAGAGAAGAATCAGACTGGGACTACACTAGTTTCCTGAAGAGGGCTGATCTGGAGGGATCAGAGCATCTGAAAGACGATTGTTTGACCATAAGGTGCGATGTCGCCGTCGTGAAGGGAATCCAGAGCCAAGATACAAGGGTTGATCAGTTTGTGGATGTTTCTCCAAGCGACCTGCACCGGCATCTTGGCAACCTCCTGCAGAACAAGGATGCGGCTGACCTAACCTTCCAAGTCGGCGGGCAGACATTCTCCGCTCACAGGTGTGTCCTTGCTGCTCGGTCATCCGTCTTCAAGGCGGAGCTCCTCGGTGCAATGAAGGGAATTGTCCTGATAGTCCTATCGAGATTCGTGATATGGAAGCTGATGTGTTCAAGTCTTTGCTCCATTTCATATACACCGACTCACTTTCTCCTCCGCTTGAGACTGCTAGCAACAAAGGTGGAGATGTTGTGATGGCTGGCCATCTACTCGTAGCGGCCGACAGGTACGATATCAGGAGGTTGAAGATGATATCCGAGGAGACATTGTGCAATCACATCGATTCTGACATGGTGGCAACTAGTTTGGCTCTGGCTGAGCAGCATGGTTTCCAAGGTCTGAAAGAGGCTTGTTTCAAATTCCTGGATTGTCCTTCCAACTTGGAGGCGATGATGGCGAGCGATGGTTTTGAGCATTTGAAATCCAGCTGCACGTCTGTTCTCAAGGAGCTGATAGTGAGAAGCCTGCCGGCTGAACTGAAACCGACGAAGGATCTTATCATGGCAATTTGGTAGTACTGCGTATGGTGCTATTATCATATATATATCCTCCAAATTTAGTACTAATCGTTGTGCTGGTTCTCCATGTATGGTTGCGTTTATGATTCAGAAGAAAAGATGCTATAAATCTTTCAGTCATATGTCCATGCGAGTAGAATGGGTATTTATTTTTTCTTGTGAAAAAAAGGAGTACTGCTGAGACTGCCAATCTACCTTGCTTATCAAATATCTGTATGAGTTTGATAATTGAGTCAATTATGATAATCCTGTTTGAGCCACCGTATTTAACCTGTATAATGTTTGTTTGATCCCTTGTGTCTATTTTTGTTTTCTGGAAAATAGAAATCAATGTTAAATAGACTCATGCTCATAACAAAAGCTACACCATGTATTTCCCTGTTAATTTATTTTAGATAGATAATGTTTAGTGAGCATATTACTTTGGCATAAAACCAATGAGTCTTGAGTGGCACATTGTGCTTCTTCTATAATCTTGTGGAACAAAACAGTACCCGTGAATCAAACAAAACATAATACGTGCGACTACCTGTATAACATCCTGTGGTATTTATGTTCCATCTAAACTCAACTTTATCGGCAGAATCAATGGCCCCTCCCTTTCACCAGGCTTATTACCGATAGAATCAGTCGAAAATGACCAAATGACTATAGCTGATGATGCTGGCTCATCACCGTTTCCCTGTTTTGTAGAAACTGACTACAATGCTAGGTTGCCTTTGCATCTAATACATCAGTATTAGATGATGTATTAGATGCTGTTACTTCGTTGTGTCTGGTTATTAGAAGTCATGTCTACTTTCGCACTGAAAAAGAAAAACTGAATGTAAAGTATGGATGCCGTGTACTATGTGGACCTTGTGTTGTAATTCAGTTCAAAGTACTAAGAAAAAAAATCTCCAGGTAATCCTCAAGCAATCCCTATTAATATCTTGTGTCAGTTATAGTTGTGATGGGGCATTGGCTACTATTTGCCTCTGATTATGCTTGTAGTGCATGTGTGTACTTGTTATGCCCTTGATGGTTTGGAACTTTTTTTACGGGAAATGGTTTGGAACTTTGGATTCAGTTTTAGAAAATTCGGCGAAACCAACAAATATGAAGGGCATACAAAACAACATTAGCAGTTTATCACACACTAAGAAGTCTACATGCCCACACGTGATCCAAACCGGGACATAAACCCCTTGGCAAGTCACTCTAACTTCTTCGTCCCAAGTTCCATCTGCACCTGTTGTTTGTGCAATGGAGGATATCCCATGGCAATATATAGTCAATGCGTAAGAACAACACCTATGAAAATGATATAAATGTCATTTGTAAAAAAGCATATTATTTCGACAGAACTATATAAACAATAAAGAGCGTTGTTGTGCTCACAAGAAAAAGAGATATGACAATGACCCAAAAATATGTAAATGCTACAAGCAGGATTAATATAGAAAGTATAACAAATAGCACGCTAAGTTATCTGGACTGTAGGATAGTCAGGAAACACTATTGAATAGTCTTAAGATGGTAACAAAAGTTACTACGTGTATCTCCTTACAAATTTCTTCTAGATAAATTATTTTTAGAGAGCATAACACTTGGGAATAAGAACCAAATGAACACCTTAATATTGAGTGGCAGTTTAAGTTTCTATAACCTTTTGGAACATAACAATACTCATGAATCCAATAAAGCCGAGTACATACAGTAAAAGATGTAGTATTTATATTCGATCTAAACGCATCCTTATCCATCATAAGATAATAAAACCAAGGTAGTCAAAATCTTGATTCTATCATACAATTCTACTCGCTCCGTTCCAAATTAGATGACTTCTATTTATCCACATACAGATGTATCTAGACATGGTACAAGTATAGATACATCTACATGTGTACGAATGGAAAGTCATCTAATTTAGAACGGAGGGAGTACGACTTTACGATCCAAATTGATAGGATTGATTCTACGATTCCAGTAAGTAGAATCCACGATTTTGCGATTCTACTAGCTATGATCCTACTATTTGCGATCTTACCGGATAGGTGTCGATCCAATCTAGAATCATGATCCCGACTACCTTGAATACAACAATGTTGACGTTACAGGACACTTATATACTCCGAACTAGGTGGCTAAGCGAATGTTTCCGTGACACTTAGCGGCCGAGCATCGCGAAAAGCTTGTCATGGCTCTTATTGTAGCTCAACGATTGGCTATCCACCAGGATGTATGTTTAGCGGCACTAAGGGCTTCCGGCATGATGGGTCATCGACAATACAAAGTGTTATGGTAGGTAAACATGCACACATATCATCTAGAGAACACATTTAAATCTAAAATATAAATTGTTCCATTTCATTCAGATATAAAATCACATTTCATTCAGACATAAAATTCCAGATCTTACATGCTGACCATTTCTTTATGGGATCCATTTCTTATATTCTCTTCTAATGGTCTCTATTTCATTCTGCATCAAAAGGTTGAAAGTAAAGAGGGGCTTTTATCCCCTCGTCATTCTGTAAACCCCAGGTCTACCAATCTTAAACAAAAGAAGGTTCTGTTCTGCTAGGTCATCCTTTGTCTTCCTAACGTCCTTGAGCAATTCGCTGTTTCACTATCGCACAAACATTACATCCCTCAAAACATTGCCTGTCCTAGATTGTACTTTATTAATACAATTCTGTATCATACAAAGATCCCAAGAACATAAATACATAAAATCAACTCGTAGCTCTATGATGGATATCACTCTACTTTATGGTTTATTCAACAACTATTGCTTCCACAAGATTGTTCTACGGATACCGGTGTTTCACTATCTAGGTTTTGCTCCTCCTTCTAGCTAGTTGTCATCGTTCATAGATTCTACTGAGTGAAATCGTAGAATCAATCCAATCAACTTGGATCATAAATTCATACAGAGTATAATCTAATAATCATATGACATATGTTGTTTATTCTTTCTGTATCAACCATCCACATGCGGCCATGCGGGAGCGGTACAATGTGTGCGCTCCCAGGTGCACGAGGCGATTAGGTTTCCTCAGCCTCTCGGCGCCGCCGCTGATCTGTCCCGCCTCTGTGGCCTTTCGGGCCATGGAGGCACGGCGGATCTCGGCCCTCGCTGATGGGAGGGCTCCGTTTTCTGGTTTTCATGTCAAGGTTTGTTGGGGCGGCGCTCTGATGTCGTCGGCGGCATCTCTTTCAATAAGGTCTCCCCGGCTTCAGCCCCATCTCGGCGGTGACGTCGAGAAGCTTGTGGGACTGGTGTGTTTCTCAAGGGCTTCTTCTGGCGGTGTTTCTTTTAAGGAGCGGCAGCGGCCGCGCGCCGTCGACACGGTCTGTAGGTTGAAGACGAAGGACATCTCAAGGATCACGTTGTAATTTTCGTTTTTGTTGAGATGTTTTGTACGGTTCGGTGTTTCTTTTAATGACAGGTCTTTTTCGCAAAAATATATGACATAATCGTGATTCAAACTACTTTCACATACTTGGTGATGTAGCGGTTGACTCCTCCAACTCCATCACATAGCTCAGGCTCTTCATTGTAGACCTCCTCCGCTTCCTACCTGATAGCTGGTATTTCCTCGGCTGCTCTAGAACCTAAGCAAGGGTTATGTAAATATAAGGGATTAGTACAATGTACTCAACAAGTTAAGATATGAGATAAGTATTTGGAATTAGCTAGCTACAACAATGACCATAGGTCAAAGCTTGATGCAAGTTTTTGTAAACATTTATTTAAAATTTATTTTGTATATAGAAAAAGTATGTATGCGAGACTCCACATGTTGTTACTTGTTAGAGCCTTATGATAGTTCCTTTCCCCGAGCGATCATAGTTCTTTCCAACAAAAAGGAGTAACAAGCCGGGCATGGCGTTTTGGCTCATAGGAGCATCTAGTCTCATTATGAAAAGAAAATTTAAAAAATATATAAAATGTCAAAATATTCTGAAATAAAATTTTGGGTGTACCTCTTAACATTTAATGTTGGCACATAAAGTTTCACGAAAAAAATAATGTTTTTTGCGTTTTGTATAAAAAAGATAAATTTGGTGCTAAAAAAAACTTTTTACTGGATATTATTTTATCTTTTTACACAGGGCACGTAAAATGTCTTTTTATGACAAAAAATTGTGTTCATCCGATTTTTTTATAGAATTTTTAGACATTGCGAAATATGTTTTTTTATAATAGGATCATCTAGTCCTATGATTCAAAATGGATTTCCGGTGACAAGCCACACTTTTATACAATCTGTAAATGCGTCCTACTTTTTCCAGAAGATTGCCTTAGTCCTCCTGGTAGGAACAATGTCCTACTCATACACCTATCATTGTGAGGCCATGTCTAATGGTTCTAAGCCATCCATTGCCCTTTTCTACGACCCCGCATATCCACCCTAATCCCAATGTCGTAGGCCCGTAATACTACCCACATTACCCTCCCAAGACACACATGCACCATTAATACTTGTAGGATTGGGAAGATTATGCACTCCCACGTATTGCCTAACTGGCCTTGTATATCCGTCCGTGGATATGAGAAACAAAGAAGATCCGACTGACTTAATCTACCCATAACAAGGTCTCGTGGTTAACGCTATCTATATGACATAAGGATACCTGATGGCGTGAATCACACGTTCGCTAGGAGACCCCAAGAGGAAGGTATGATGCAGCGTAGCAGTAATCTTCCCTTTGATACGAAACAAAGGTTATCGAACCAGTAGGACTTGAAGAAGGCTCCGACAAGGTATCTCCCTCTCCTAGTGCCAAGAGGTTAACGTGGACGTGCACATAATCACAAACAAACCGCTTTGTCCCAACGAAACAGAGAGGTTGTCAATCTCTCCGGCTTGCTGAACTCAAAAAATTAAACTTATATGTGTAAAATAATATGAGAGTAAAAATGATCAGCGAGCAAATGACTAAGAAAAGATATTAAAACGGCTGTAAACAATATAGCAAAAATAGGACCGGGGTCCACAGTTCACTAGTGGTGTCTCTCCAAAAGATAAACATGTTGGGTGAACAAATTACAACTGTGCAATTGACAAAGCATGAGCGTATAACAATACTACCATAACACAATATAGTCCACCGTTTCATTTAATTGGGCATTACGTCAAAATACATAGACCGTCATCCAACTGCGTCTATGACTAATAATCCATCCCGGGATCGCTATCCAGCATGTCACCCGAAAGTATTAAGTTCCAAGCAACGGATAATCGCAATAAGCCTGGTGCATAATGTAAGCAACGAGAACAACATAAAGAAGTAAACACCGTTGTTTTACCCCTAGTAGCAACATCACATCTCTAGTCTTAATCGTTTCTGTCTACTCGAACTCAGACAAAGAGAGGCATGAACCTACTATCTAGCATAAATACTCCCTCTAAAGACACTAGCAATTACTTTGGCCAAAGCATACACAAGCATCGGAGAGCATGCAAGATCATAAATAAAACATATCATAGATAAACTGAACAAGAGTATCATGATTCCATAATTCATCGGATCCCAACAAACACAACATGTAGCATTGCATAAAGATGACCTTGATCATGTTAGGCAGCTCACAACATCTAAACAATGGAGTACAACGAGAAGAGACAACCATCTAGCTTCTGCCATGGACCCGTAGTCCCGTGGTGGACTACTCACGCATCACTGCGGAGGAAGGCATGGTGGTGTAGATGCCTCCGGGGACGATCTCCCCCTCCGGCAGGGTGCCAGGAAGAGCTTCAAAACCCTCCCGATCTAGGGTTGGCGACAATGGCGGCCTCAAACGTATTTCTGGAAAAGTGATCGGGTCCCGAGGGTTTTCGGGAGAAGATGAGTTTATAGGCGAAATAGGGACTCGAGAATCTTCCGGAGGCCCCCAGGTGGGACCCAGCCGCGGCCAAGCCCTGGACCACGGCTGGGGCCTATGGGCCCCCCTTGCAGGCGCCCTCCTGGCTCCGTCTTTGTTTCTTCGTAAAAATAATTCCTGTAAAATTTCAGCCAATTTTGAGAAAATTCCCCGACTAGCTTTTCTGAAACAAAAAGACAGCAGAAAACATGAACTGTCATTGGGCATCTTGTTAATAGGTTAGTTCCAGAAAATATGCCAAAATGATATAAAACATGTGGCAATGATATATAACAAGCATGGAACAACCAAAAATTATAGATATGTTTGAGACGTATCAGCATCCTCAAGCTTAATTCCTGCTCATCCTCGAGTAGGTAAATGATAACAAAATAATTTTTGGTAGTGACGTGCTACTAACACAACCTTGATTAAATAATATTGTAAAGCACATGAACTGAATGAAGTGATGCCAGACAATGGTCTACAGTTGACATAAAGTAAACAATGATTAACCATGTGTAACATCTAAGCAAGAATTTTTCATGAATAGTACTTTGGAGACTTGAAAATTATAAAACTCGTCATGCTTGATAGCTCACAAAGCAACATTCTTTCGTCAAAGGTGTTTAACCAACACAAAGGAAGATTTAAGTTTTCAGCAAAAGCTTCAACTTGTAACATACTTATCACATGATAATGTCAACACAAAGTTTTCATGGTTAGACGTAAAGATACAATGTAGTAGACTTGTACCAAAATTGATACTATGAGTTTGCTTGAGAGATAAAGATTGGAAAGGAAAACTGACTCAACATAAAAGTAAAAGAAAGACCCTTCGCAGAGGCAAGCAGAGATTAATCGTGTGCTAGATCTTTTTAGTTTTTGAAAACATATAGAGATATAAAAGTAAATTTTTGAGAGGTGCATACTATGGTCAACGAAAGGTAATAGCGTTCTTGATATCTTCCATGCCAAACAAGTTTTAAGAGCGGCTCCCATGAGGAATGTTATTTCTGTAGCAAGTAGATCATCCCTCTATCTCCTTTGTTTACACATGCAGATGTTTTACTGAATTCTCAGGAACAAAATGTGAGGAGAGTTTTGGTGAAAGTTGTATTTTATCTTTTATGGGGCTGGGCACCTCGTTGCCAACTCTTTTTGCAAAATTATAGCAACGTCCTCTGGTAGAATCTGTGCAATCCAAGCCTTCTGGGACATCATCCACCCGCAACTGCTTTCTCTCTTGCAACTCTTTCATAGCAATGGCCTTTATGTTTGGAGGCTAACCCAGGCATCCATCACTCTCCTCCCAAAGAAAAAACAGGCAGATGAAGCATGCAAGTCAAAATAAACTTATTTGGCATGGAAGATAACAAACCCAACTACTACGTCCTCATGAGCTTGGAAGCAGTGGCACAAAACAGGAGTAGTAACATTTTAAATTTTTTAAAGGTAGCACACATGTAGGTAGGTATAGTGCACACAAATGGCATGGATATTTGGCTCAAGAATTTGGATGCACGAGAAGCATTCTCTCTCAGTACAGAGTTTTTGGCTTAGCAAGGTGTCAAGCAAACACATATCATCAACCCAATACACGAATGACCGCAAGATATACATTAAGCATAACCATTAGATCCCATACTATCTTCCTTGTTAACCAAACTTCCCTTTGCAAAAAGAATATCTAGACTTTGAGAAGATACCAATCAAAACAAGTGTCATAATTTAAGCTTTACGGTATTTCTCCACTAATTCATTCTTAAGTAAATAATCCACAAGTTTAAGCATTAATCTACTTTATATCTCAAAACAATGGACAAGTATCAAGTTATTCAAGACAATGATCTACAAGATTGTGTAAGCTTCTTTTACCACTTCCTACATGATAGTTTCCCTTTCAACCAAACACTAATCAACTTATTTGAACAAAACTCTCTAAGCAAGTACGCATGAAATACAAGAGAGTACTTCCTAACTACAGGAAACTAATAGCTCTGAACAAGACATACATGAAAAACAAGAGCTAGAAGCTAAAATAATAAAAAGCTAAACACTCTACACATATAAGTGAAGAACATGCGTGTTTTATGAAAAAGCGGAGCGTGTCTCTCTCCCACACAAGAATGCTAGGATCCAACATTGCAAAGACCAGCAAACAAAACAAAACAAACTGAAAGCAAAACATAAATGACGCTCCAAGAACGGCACATATTATGTAAAGGAATAACAATATAGTCTCATGGGATCGACCTGATAATTGTTGATGAAGAAGGGGATGCCTTGGGCATCCCTAAGCTTAGACGCTTGAGACTTCTTGAATATTTGGTGGAGGTCCAGGGGAGCCTCCCCAAGCTTGAACTTTAATCCCTTCTTGATCTTCTTTCATCACCTCGTTCTGTCAACAATTGAAAACTTCCTTCACACAAAACTTCTCACAAACTCATTAGAGGAGTTAGTTCTCAAACAAAATAATCCACCTTCAGTTCTCATTTAACAATTGCATGCACTTGTTTTTAAACATTAGCTACTGTCACAAAGATCAAAGTGATGCTATATGATCAAAAGAACTCCACTTTGTCCGTAAAAGACGCAATGCAAAAACTAAGACATAATCTATCAAAAAACAGAACAGAATGTAAAGATAATTTTTCTCGGGATACTAAGACACCTCTAATCAGAAAACTTAAAACTAATAAAAGTTAGACAAAACTCTGATACTTACTGTCAAAAAAATTCAGACTCAGATCACGTTCTGTGATTTTTTGAATTTCAAACGGTGACGTAAAGAAATCTGTTTCTGGACAGCAACTCAATTTTTTTACTTTCCTCCCATTAGAGGCTATTCTTGGCACAAAAATCAAAACAAAAGGATACAAGGGAGTTTTTACAGAGGTAAAATCACCCAAAACAAAAAGAAAACAAAAATCAAACTGAAAGTAAAAATAATGGGTTGCCTCCCATAAGCGCTTTTCTTTAACGCCTTTTAGCTAGGCACAAGAGCAAAATCAAGTATTATCAATATCACCATCCAAAGAAAGACTCGAATTTTTTTCATAAAGGCATTGTATTTTCCCTATGCTTGGCTCAGATTTTCCCTTTTCACTTTTTTATATTTTTGCATATCACATAACTCAATAAAGTTTTTTAAATGAGAGGCGGCATCATCACTACTAGCACCAGAAAATTGCTCTTTCATGACAAGATTTAACAAAGCAGGTTTTATCTAATAGATTTTGGCTTTGGAAGCCGGTGGAGCAATTGGTGTGCATATAAAATCATTGTTGTTTGTGCTAGTGAAGTCACACAACTTAGTGTTCTCAGCTGAACCCATTTTAGCAAAATAAAAATAAGATACTAAGCAAAACAAAAAGAAACTACTTGTTGGAATTTTTATTTTTTTTGTGTTTTTGAGTTTTAAGGCAAACGAAAAGTAAAACAAGACTAACAAAAAATATACTAAGCAAGACAATAACAAAATGGAGTGTAAGGACGTGCGGAACTCACCTCGCTGAAGCTTCTAAGTCCCCGGCAACGGCGCCAGAAAAAGAGCTTGATGGCGTAAATCGCACGTTCGCTGGGAGACCCCAAGAGGAAGGTATGATGCAGCGTAGCAGTAATTTTCCCTTGATACAAAACCAAGGTTATCGAACTAGTAGGAATTGGAGAAGGCTCCGACAAGGTGTCTCCCTCTCCTGGCGGCAAGAGGTTAACGCGGACCTGCACACAATCACAAACAAACCGCTTTGCCCAGAGGTTACCAACTGTGTCTATGACTAATAATCCACCCCGGGATCACTATCTAGCATGTCACCCAAAAGTATTAAGTTGCTAGCGACGGATAATCGCAACAAGCATGGTGCATAATGTAAGCAATGAGAACAACATAAAGAAGTAAACACCGCTGTTTTACCCCTAGTAGCAACAACACATCTCTAGTCTTAATCGTTTCTGTCTACTCGAACTCAGACAAAGAGAGGCATGAACCTACTATCTAGCATAAATACTCCCTCTAAAGACAGTAGCAATTACTTCCACCAAAGCATACACAAGCATCGGAGACCATGTAAGATCATAAATAAAACATATCATAGATAAACTAAACAAGAGTATCATGATTCCACAATTCATCGGATCCCAGCAAACACAACATGTAGCATTACATAAAGATGACCTTGATCATGTTAGGCAGCTCACAAGATCTAAACAATGGAGTACAAGGAGAAGAGAAACCATCTAGCTACTGCCATGGACCCGTAGTCCCGTGGTGTACTACTCACGCATCACTCCGGAGGCAGGCATGGTGGTGTAGATGTCTCTGGGGCGATCTCCCCCTCAGGCAGGGTGCCGGGAAAAGCTTCAGAACCCTCCCGATCTAGGGTTGGCGATGACGGCGGCCTCAGACGTATTTATGGAAAAGTGGCCGGATCCCGAGGGTTTTCGGGAGAAGATGAATTTATAGGCGAAAGGGAGACTCGAGAAGCTTCCGGAGGCCCCCAAGTGGGACCCAGTCGCGGCCAAGCCCTGGGCCGTGGCTGGGGGGTGTCTGGGGCCTGTGGGGCCCCCTGCAGGCACCCTCCTAGCTCCGTCTTTGTTTCTTCGTAAAAACAATTCCTGTAAATTTTTAGCCAATTCCGAGAAAATTCCCCGACTAGCTTTTCTGAAACAAAAAGACAGCAGAAAATAGGAACTGGCACTGCGCATCTTGTTAATAGGTTAGTTCCAGAAAATATGCCAAAATGATATTAAAACATTATAAAAACATGTGGCAATGATATATAACAAGCATGGAACAACCAAAAATTATAGATACGTTTGAGACGTAGCAATACCCGATGACATTTGTTATTAATCCTATCCAAGTGAACCTTGTACAATGGAATCCCCACCTTATCAATCATTCCTTATTCCATTTCCCACCACATAGTCAATTCATAGTTATTGGAAAATACTATTTCATTTCAAAGAGGGTACTAACTTAATAGAGATAGGTTGCAATAACTTAATAAAAAAACTTAAAATGGACATGAGCAAGAATGAACTTGCCTTTGACTGCGAAAGAATGCACTTCAATGGTCTATACGTGATATAACCTTGGGTTCAAAGAGTAGCATACCTGTCCCATAAGGATCAATCTCTAAGGGATTGGCAATATGTTATCATGCATATGGTATGTCATGAATTCGCTCACGCTAACTATCTCCAATAATTTTTAAGGGTTTAAGGATTTTTCTTAATTATTGGGCATTGGATTTATTTGACCACTTACAGTTACTTGTAATATTCATTACAAAATCATTAAACAATAAACAAATACATGATTTATATTTATTCTGGAATTATATTGAATTTTTCCATAATTCTTTTTATTTAAAGAGTATTATTTTAGTTGCTAAATATACTCTTAGGATTTTGGTTCAATGTCAAATTTTAATCAAATTCAGTAACTTAATACTCTTACATGTTCTTAAGTTTAGGTAATGAATTACTTCATCCGTTCACTTTTATAAGGCATTCTACTATATTTTTAATTACAGATTCAATTTCAAATATTTCTTTATTGTCTGGTTGGAGATGCTCTCAACTCGATGTAGAGGGATTAGTCTAACACAGGTGAGCCCTTGCATTGTAGTATGTGAGTTACATATGTTTGCCTTGTTATTAGGAAAGAAAAAGAATTTTCACTGAAGTGCATACATTTGATCGGCGAGCTCGTTACATGCGCTTCAAATGTGTCATGTTGCCATCATCTGTGATACCGACAACGTAAGGTGAACACTTAGGCCATTTATAATATATACTTTTAGCTCCATGTGAAACTTTTATTTAACAAAATTTGTACCTACTAACCTACAACATGTCGAACAGGCCGTCCCCAACTTAATCATCATCATCTACACATATAAATTAAGTCAAATCATCGAAGGAAGCTACACATCGGTGACAAGGCAAGCCCAAAACAAACAGCCTCACTTCTCCTCGATGTGCTCCTGAATGGACCCAGACACCTCCTGCACCGTGTCGCGGAGCTTATGGCTGGAGTTGGACGCCTCCTGAGGGGGGTGCTCGAGGATCATCTCGATCTGGACCTCACCATTGTCGCCGCCACTGACTGGGGAGACTCCTCACATAATATAATGTTTAATTATGATTTTATTTATTTTAACCGCTATACTGAAAATTTAAAAGTATTTTTCAACCTCATTCATTTGTATTTAACAGTAACTGAGTTAATTACAAATATACAAGAAAATGGGCTAATATTTCACCCAATGGGCTACTGGGTTAATGGGCTATGGCCCATGTTTGTACAGGACGAAATGGCCCATGTGGCCGGCTCAACTACTAGGTCTGTCAAAATCCCCCCCCAGCCCACATCTTTCTCCGACGTCAAACCCTAAACCTAGCTCGCCTCCACCGCTCGCCGGCCTCCTCCAGCCCCGTGTGCTGGCGCTTGACTAGTACGTGGTGCTGGGATTGGTGTTGTCCGTGGTCTCCCTCGACTAGCTCTACTCTGGCGCCGGCGGGTCCCAGATCTTCCATCCTGCTCCAAGCTCTACTCTGGCGCCCACCTCCAGAATGGCAGAGCCTTGCAAGATTTCTGCTGCCCTTGTGTCTGAGGAAAGGTCATATGTGCTCAAGGTAGATGGATACTCGAGAGCCAAGGCTCTACTGAAGAACGGCGAGTTCGTGACTTCTGCCCTTTTCAGTGTTGGAGGTCACACCTGGGGTGTGAATTATTTACCAAACGGTAACCATAAGTTTGCCGATTACATATCTCTATATCTGGTTCTTAAATCTGCCGCTGCCCAAGATGTGAAGGCGAAATTCACGCTCAGTGTACTTGACAAGAATGAAAAACCGGTGGCTTCATTCAGCCGTACTCAACCTTTACATACTTTCACAAGCAAAAAACCAGGCTGGGGCTTCCATAACTTAATCAAGAGGGCTGATCTGGAGGCATCGGAGCATCTGAGAGATGACTGTTTAACCATCAGGTGCGACATCACTGTCATGCAAGAGATCCACAGCGAAGAAACAAGGGTTCCTCCGAGCGACTTGCACCGGCATCTTGGCGACCTCCTGAATAACAGGGATGCTGCCGACGTAACCTTCCAAGTCGGTCGACGGAGATTCTCCGCTCATAGGTGTGTCCTTGCTGCTCGGTCATCCGTCTTCAAGGCGGAGCTCCTCGGCGCCATGAAGGAGAACTCCAGTAGTCCCATCAAGATCTGCGACATGAAAGCTGATGTTTTCAAGTCCTTGCTCCATTTCATATACACGGACTCAGTTCCTCCCGTGGTCGACAGTGCTGGCAACAAAGGCGTGGAAGCACGTGGAGACTTAGTGATGGCTGGCCATCTGCTTGTAGCGGCTGACAGGTACGATATCGCGAGGCTGAAGCTCATATGCGAGGAGAATTTGTGCAATCACATCGATTCCGATATGGTGGCGAACAGTTTGGCTTTGGCCGAGCAGCATGGTTTCTCTGATCTCAAAGAAGCTTGTTTGAAATTCCTGGCTTCTCCTTCCAATCTGGAGTCGATGATGGCGACCGATGGTTTTGAGCATCTGAAATCCTGCTGCCCGTCTGTTCTCAAGGAGCTGATAGCCAGAAACCTGCCGGCTGAACTGAAGGCGATGAAGGATCTTGTCATGGCAATTTAGTAGTAATCCGTATGGTACAGTTATCATATATATCATCCAAATTAAGTACTAGTAATCGTATTGCCACTTCTCCATGCACTTCTCCATGCATGGTTGCGTTTATGGTTCAGAACAAAAGATGCTATAGATCTTTCAGTCATATGTCCATGCGAGTAGAATGGGTATTTTATTTTTTCTTGCGAGCAAAAAAGGAGTATTGCTGAGACTGCTAATCTTACCTTGCTTATCAAATATATGTATGAGTTTGATAATTGAGTCCATTATCATAATCCTATTTGAGCCACCTGATTTTATCTGTATAATGTTTGTTTGATCCCTTGTGTCTATGTTTGTTTTCTGGAAAATAGAAACTTTTGTTACCCAATCTCAGCATCGATGTTGAATAGACTCATGCTGATAACAAAAGCTACACCGTGTATTTCCCTGTAAATTTCTTTAAGATAAATTATCGATAGTGAGCACAACACTTTGGCATAAAACCAAATAGTCTTGAGTGACACTATTATGCTTCTATAATCTTTTGGAACGAACCCGTGCCCATGAATAAAATAAAATATATAGATAGGACTAACTGTAAAACATTGTAGTATTTATGTATCATCTAAATTTAAAGTTTACGGTAGAATCAATGGTCGGACCCGTCAACCAGGCTTTGCCGGTAGATCAGTCGAAAATGACCATATCACAAGAGCCGATGATACTGGATTGCTGGCTCATCACAGTTCCCCTGTTTTGTAGCGACTGACCACAATGCTAGGTTGTGTTTGTCCTTAATACATCAGTATTTATATGCTGTTACTTCGTTCTGTCTGGTCATTAGCAGTCATGTCTACTTTGGCACTGAAAAACTGAATGTGGACCCTGTGTTGTAATTCAGTTCAAAGTACCGAGGATAAAAAAATCTGCATGTTATCCTCAAGCGATGCCTATTACTATCTTGTGTCAGCTATAGTTGTGATGGGCCATTGGTTACTATTTGCCTTTGATTATTGCTGCTAGTGCATCTATGTACTTGTTATACTCTTAAGTTGTCGGGGGGCTACCCCGGGTAGGGTAAGTTGTGGTATAAAGAGCTATAAAGAGTGGACCGGGTCATGGTCAAACCGGGTCATCCAAGACCCGGAGGGACTGAGACATGGTATGACTGCAAACCGGCTCATGGCCACCGGGTCATGTTAGCCGGGTCATCTTGTTCTTTCTTATGTGCAGGAAAGATACGCGGAGAATCCGGCATATCCATGCCGGGTTAAGGAAGAGAAGAAAGCTTACCTCGGTTAAGAAGTCAATGGCTTTTGTCTTCTGGCCTGGCAGAGGAGCACGCCTGGCCGGGGAACCCGGAGCCTGACAGACCGACATCCCGGGATGGGACAGCCCGGATAAGCTGGGACAAGACAGGAGGGGTCCTGTCATGACAGAGCTGACCCGAGAACCCGGAGGCGCGGATCTCCTGCAGGAATCCCGGAAGATCTCTGCAGGAGCCCGTGCTGCCAGCGTGGAGGAGAGAGCCGTTGGCTCCTGGACTGCTATAAGTACCCCTGTACCTCCTCCTGCGTGAGGGACGGAAGAAGAAAGAGCTCATTTGCCCCCTTTGTGTTTAGCTTCATCTTCTACCTCGTACCACTGTTCATAGTCTAGCAATACAGCTCAAGGAGCAGATCTTGTACTTGTGCTTGTGCTTCACCCATATACACAGAGAGAGGCAGGAGTAGGGGTGTTACCTCCTCACGAGGGCCCCGAACCTGGGTAAACCGTGTGCGTGTGCTTGTGTGTTCTTGGTTTGATGTTCGTCCGTGCGCGCTCCACAGCGCGCAAGCCCTCCCCGGATACCTCCAGCGTCCTTTCGGCCCCACACTTAGCCATACCCATGGCATCTGCCGTGACACCACCACGACAGTTGGCGCCCACCGTGGGGCCAGCAGCGGCGCTGGCTGGAGTCTTCATCCGGACGGGTTCCATCACCACCTCCGGCGAGCGTGTGCTCAGCGGGTTGGTGTGCAAGCTCGGCGACATGCACTTCGTCAGCGACAACGCCGGTTGTTTCGGCGGCAGGCCTCTCCCGGTCAACGGCTGCCTCATCGCCTTCGGCTCCCTCCACACCTACGTCGCCACCGAGCTCGTCCGCAAGTACCCCCGCGGGTGCTGGAGGCAGAAGATCCTCCTGCTCTTTGTGCGGCTCGCGGTCGGCGTATCACTCGCCCCGAGAGCTGCGCAGAGGTCATGATGACCGGACTGCGGCTGGAGCTGGTCTGGAGGATGATGCCGAGACTCCGGAGAAATCGGTCAGGACGGCCAGGCCACCCCTGGAGAGGGTGACCCACGAGCAGGGCGGCCCGTCCGAGTCCAGGCCTCTTCCTCTGGATAAGGTGATCGAAAGGCTCGCTGTTCCCATAGTTCCTGGTACGGGTGTAGCCTTGACCGAGGAAGAGCTGGAGCAGCAGCGCAAGGACCTGCATGCTGAGGCCATGGAGATGGCCAAGACTAGAGAAGAGTTTGATAGATCGATGCGTGAGTATAACAAGGCTCATGGCTTTGATGCTGCTCGCATGGCTGATGTGCGAAAGAGAGGCAAAGGCCTCAATGTAGAGATGGCTAGGGACGGTAGATCCGCGTCAAGCGCGACTCGGGTAACGGCAGCGAAGCCGAATTATAGCTCCCCAGCCAAGACCCTTAGAGCTGCAGAGGCAGCAAGGGCTGAGCTAGCCGGATTAACCGGCGAAGCTTACCAGAAGCAACAAGCAAGAGTGAATGAGTTGGTGGCAATGGCCAACCGACAGAATGAGGCATATTTGAAAGGCAACACCATGGCTGGGGGTTCCCAGATCGTACACTCGGCTAAGGCCGGTAGTCAGAGGTCCAAAGGGCAAGCTTCCTCGCCACATGCGAGTAGAGATCGTAACCCGAGTGTAAACTCGGGAAGGAACAAGCAGATCCAGACCTACAACCCGGACTATGCTAAAGAGCAGATGGCCGGGCAGAACGGTGCAGGCAGGGCTAGGAGTAATCCGGCAGGGTAACCCGGCTCAGGGAAATCCGGGTCAGGGGAATCCCAACCCAGCTGGCCGGGGTCAACCACCTCGGTATCCGAATCAAAACCATGCTCAGCAACACCCGAGGGCTGCGCATGTTCAGGAACCACAAGGTGTTGACCAGAGGAACAACCGCTATGATGATGGCAATTCGGCTCTGGAGAGAGCCGGATATCAGAGATATGACAATGCACTAGGAGACAGGTTGGGACCGCGCATGTTGGCGCCGGGTGATGCACGCATCAAGTTGGACAGGCTCCATTGGTCCGAGATACTGGAAGAGCAGGGCCCACCTGGACCTAAATGCTTCGGGCCCCGAATCATGGGGGAACCGTCAGTGCCGCACTTCCAGTTGCCCCGAGGTTCGAAGACCTATGATGGTAACTCCAAGCCAGAGGACTGGCTATCGGATTATCTCTCGGCAGTAAATGTAGCCGGAGGAAACCGCCGATGGGCGGTGAGGTACATACCTCAGATGTTGGAAGGGCCAGCCCGAATTTGGCTGAACAATTTGAGCGAGGGCAGTGTCAACTGCTGGCTGGATTTTGAAGAAGCCTTTGTGAGTAACTTCTCTAGCACGTACAAGAGGCCGAATCGGCCACAGCAATTGGCTATGTGTGTGCAGAGGCAAATGAGACTGACCGAGACTACTTGACTCGGTGGAGCACGTGCGCAATTCCTGCGAAGGAGTTGTGGAGGCACAGGCCATTTCGTGGTTTGCCAGGGATGCCGACATGGCTCCATGTTGTGGCAAAGATTACAAAGGGAGATGCCAGCCACTTTGGCCGAGACAATTCGGATTGCAGACAGTTATGCACTTGGGATCCAATGCAGCCTCTGCTCAACGCGGCGGAACCGAGTCGACGAAACCCGGGTAACAGCAGACCCGGACAGTTCGGGCCAAATGATAGCCAGAACTTTGGACATAAGAGAAGGGAAGATCGGCCGGATCTTCGGTACGGATCAAACATGGTAGCAGCGGTAGATCAAGAGCAACCAAATGCTGGTAGCAGCCAAAGGCCGAAGATCAATGGCCCACCTTGGAGCCAGAACCAAGAGGGAAAGAAGCCCTGGGGCCAAGATACACAATTGCCTGCCACTTATGAGGCAATGCTGGATGGACCATGCAGATACCACACCAATGATAAGCGTGGGCCAGCACATCACTCGACTCGGCAATGCAGTTGGTACCATAGGACCTTGAGGGAAGGAGCTGGATCCGGAGGAAACCAGAGGGTTGGTCCTCCGAGGCCGCCACTGCCGAAACCTCAGCAGCGTGTTGCGCTGACCGGGCAAACAACACTCCGGTGAACCGGCCGAATCAACAGCAACAACAGAGGCCGAATGATAACAGGAGAACCGAATGATGTGAATCAGGTGAACCACGGAGGCAACTATGGCAATGCCGGTCCTAATCGCCAGAATGAGTATCATGAAGCTCATCATAGTTATGTGGTGTTCGTGACCGAGGCAACTGACAAAAAGAGTCGGGCGCGGCGCCAGATGGAGGTCAATGCTGTTATGCCGGCTGTGCCAAAATATATGCACTGGTCGGATCAGGAATTACCTGGGGGATAAAAGATCACCCCCGAATCATGCCAACCCCAGGAGGCTATGCTCTGGTGGTGGACCCAACATTCATTGGGCCCAACCAGAATGTCAGATTCAGCAAAGTTCTGATTGACAATGGCAGCAGTATCAACATCATGTACCGAGATACAATGGTGAAGTTGGGTATTACAGCCAACATGTTGTTACCAACCGACACAACTTTTCATGGTATAGTACCTGGTGTCTCATGTGCACCTATGGGCAAGATGTGGATTGATGTATGTCTCGGCACCAAGGAGAACTCCAGGACCGAGACTGTCCTGTTCGAGATAGTAGACCTTGAAAGTCCATACCATGCACTACTCGGCAGGCCAACTCTGGCCAATTCATGATATCCACCCACATGGCTTACCTGAAGATGAAGCTGCCAGGACCGAATGGTATCATCACCATTGCGGGTAACTACAAGAGCTCCATCGAGTGTGCCTCGGCTGGCTCCAACTTGGCCGAGTCTCTGATCATAGCTGCTGAGAAGAAAAAGATGAAGCAGGTGGTGGCCATGGCTCAAGCTGCGCAACTCGGCATGCCGGGAATGGCACACATGGAGCAAAATGCGGCGTTCGAGGCGCCCAAGGAGACCAAGAAGATCACTATTGACCCGGAGCACCCTGAGCGCAAGGCTATCATAGGGGCGGGTTAACTGAGAAATAGGAAGGCGAGCTCATCCAATTCCTCCGTGAGAATCGAGACATCTTTGCATGGTCAAATCATGACCTGGAAGGTGTTCCGAGGGAATTGGCTGAGCACTCATTATTTGTGAGGCCCGAGATGAAGCCTGTGAAGCAGCCGATGCGGCGACTTTCGGACGAGAGAAGACAAGTGATACAAGATGAGCTGACCCGGCTACTGGCGGCCGGATTCATCATGGAGGTACTGCACCCGGACTGGTTGTCTAACCCAGTCCTGGTAGAGAAGAAAAAGATGACCCAAATGTAGCAAAGTGTGGCGTATGTGTATTGATTACACGAATCTGAACAAAGCATGTCCTAAGGATCCATTCCCGCTGCCTCGGATAGATCAAGTGATCGATTCCACAGCCGGGTGTGAGCTGTTATCCTTTGTGGATGCTTACTCTGGTTTCCACCAGATACCGTTGAACCCGGATGATCAAATAAAAACTGCCTTTATTACCCCGTATGGGGCTTATTGCTATCGTGTCATGACATTCGGTTTGAGAAATGCTGGTGCTACGTATCAAAGGTGTATGCAAAAATGCTTGCAGAATCAAATAGGAAAAAATGTGCAGGTGTATGTCGATGACATAGTCATTAAAACTAAAGAGAAGTCGACTTTGATCGATGATCTAAGAGAAACATTCGAAAACTTGAGAAAATACCGGATGAAACTTAACCCGGATAAATGTACATTCGGTGTACCAGCAGGAAAGTTACTCGGTTCCTTGTGTCTAGCCGAGGTATCGAGGCTAATCCGGTAAAAATTCGGGCTATTGAAAATATGAGGTTGCCTCAAAATCTTAAAGATGTGCAAAAATTTACTGGTTGTCTTGCATCCCTGAGTCGGTTTGTAAGCCGGTTAGGAGAAAAGGCCTTGCCCTTGTATCAATTGATGAAAAGAACCAATAACTTTGTGTGGACTCCACAGGCAAATGCGGCTTTTGCCGAGTTAAAAAAGATGTTGGTCACAGCTCCGATACTTGCTTCCCCACTGCCCAAAGAGCCGATGTTGCTCTATATTGCAGCCACAAACCGAGTTGTGAGTGCTGTAGTAGTGGTGGAGCGGGAAGAAGATGGCAAAACCGTGCAGAGGCCGGTGTATTATCTGAGTGAGGTGATATCGACATCCAAACAGAATTACCCTCATTACCAGAAGATGGTGTATGGTGTCTATATGGCAGCCAAGAAATTGAAGCACTACTTTCAAGAGCATCCAATAAGGGTGGTGTGTGAGGCTCCTATCTCGGAGATCATTGGATGTAAAGATGCAAATGGCCGAGTTGCCAAATGGGCAATCGAGTTATCCCCTTACACTCCACAGTATGAGAGAAGAGATGCAATCAAGTCTCAGGCATTGCCGGATTTCCTTGTGGATTGGGCCGAGATGCAGTATGAACCACCAGCCCATGACCCGAATTACTGGACAATGCATTTTGATGGATCCAAAACAAAGATTGGTTTGGGTGCAGGAGTAGTTCTTACCTCACCGAAGAAGGATCAACTGAGATATGTGCTGCAAATTCATTTCACAGCATCCAATAATGTAGCCGAATATGAGGCACTCATCCATGGGCTTAATGTGGCCAAGGAAGTTGGGATTCGCCGAATTGAATGCTTCGGTGATTCGGCTCTGGTTATACATCAAACCTCGGGAAATTGGGATGCAGTGGATGCCAACATGGCATCATATCGTTTCATGTCAGAAAATTTCGGGATTTTTTGAAGGATGCGAGTACACACATATACCTCGGGCAGAGAATGAAGCTGCCGATGTACTATCCAAACTCGGTTCATCCAGAGATCCAATTCCACCCGGAATAGCTTTGGAGCATTTGAGAAAGCCGTCCATTAAGCCATCGCCAGAATCCGAATCAATTTATATCCCGCCAATGCCAAATCAGATGCAGTTCCAATGGATGTTGATGTCGGTTATGTCGGGGATAACTCGGGGACTGCCAAGCAGAACCCGGGGACTGACGAGGAAATGTCGGACGAGCCAGTAGATGCTGAGCCAATGGATATAGATATGCCAGTATTTCCTGTAAGACCTGTCCCGGAGTGGGCACAGCCTATAATGACATATCTTGTTGATGGGAGCCTGCCGGATGATAGAACCGAATCTAGGCAAGTGTTGAGAAGAGCAAAAGCATACACCATCATCAATAAGGAGCTTACAAGAGAAGCACAACCACAGTGCTGCAGAGGTGTGTTGACCCGGCAGAAGGAGAAGAAATGCTCCTAGAGATTCATCAAGGGGAGTGTGGACATCATGCCTGCTCAAGAGCCTGGTGGCCAAAGTATTTCGGCATGGGTTCTACTGGCCCACTGCTTTGCAACAAGCTGAAGACATAGTCAGAAAATGTGAAGGATGTCAGAGATTTGCAAAAAAGATTCACATGCCAGCCTCGGCACTCAAGACAATTCCAATCACTTGGCCTTTTGCTGTTTGGTGCCTTGACATGGTGGGAGAATTCAAGCCAGCCCGAGGTAACATGACTCATATATTGGTGATGGTGGACAAATTCACCAAATGGATAGAGGTAAAGCCAATCCGGAAATGTGATGGACACACAGCAGTGACTTTCTTGAAGGACATAATTCTGAGATATGGTTATCCACACAGTATCATCACAGATAATGGAACCAACTTTGCTGTGGG
Organism: Poa pratensis; assembly: GCA_947311845.1. NCBI lineage: Eukaryota > Viridiplantae > Streptophyta > Magnoliopsida > Poales > Poaceae > Poa > Poa pratensis. The sequence continues at coordinate 16,666,807 of CAMZMU010000040.1, read as the reverse complement.
AGAATTTGCTCGGTTTGTGCCGAGAAGAGAATTAAGCTGGATGTAGCTGCAGTTGCACACCCACAGGCCAATGGGATGGTAGAAAGATCAAATGCCTTGGTGCTAGATGGCATAAAGGCTCGGTTAATTGCACCATTGTTACGCACTCCGGGTTGTTGGATAGATGAGCTCCCAGCAGTATTATGGGGTCTCAGGACCACACCGAATCGATCGACTGGCTACACACCATTCTTTCTGGTTTATGGAGCAGAAGCTGTTCTGCCAACCGACATACAATATGATGCACCAAGAGTGGCAATGTACACTGAAACCGAGGCAAAAGAAGCCCGGGAAGATGGTGTGACCTACTTGAGAGGCCCGAGAGTTGGCCTTATCTCGGTCAGCAATATACCAGCAAAATCTCCGACGCTATCATAGCCGGAAGATCAGCCCTCGGGTGTTCCAAGAGGGAGATTTGGTACTGAGGCTGGTGCAGCGCACTGCAGGCCGACATAAGTTGACACCTCCATGGGAGGGACCGTTCATTGTGAGCAAGGCTCTGCACAATGATTCATACTATCTTATAGATGCACAGGAACCGATGAAGCACAGGATGGACAAATCCGGAGAGGAAACTAAGCGTCCATGGAATATAGCTCTACTCCGCCCTTTTACTCATAAAGGGTGCAGTGTATGTATCTCGGTTTCTATATGAATGAAATGTCGGCACCCCGAATCAAAACTCGGGGACTGCCTCGTCTATATGCTTGTGTCATCTGTTGTTTTTTCATTTATGTTTTTCCTATGCCGAATGATTTGAAGCCTTGCCTCAAAGTTCAAAGTACTGTATGCTATCTTATTGTGATCTTGTGACTCGACTGACAAACGCCAAAAAAGGCAGTCAAGAGCTGAGGTGATGGTTCGTAGTGAACATGAAAATGAACTCGGAGACTCGGCCAAAAATGATTCGGCATAGCTTGTTTACTAACCCTGTTTTTCATATTTGTTTATGTCGGATGACTTTAAACCCCAACTCGAATGTTATGAAGTATTGTATGCTATAATTCCTATCTTGTGACTCGACTGTCGAACGCCTAAATGGTAGACAAGAGCAAAGATTGACAAGTATAGTGAACAAGAAAATAAACTCGGGGACTCGGTTTAAATTGATCCAACATAAACCTCGTCTTGTTCGAATTAAGCAAAATAAAAGTAGTCTCGGAGGAACTTAAAATGTATATTACATCTGCACCCGGCATTCCGGGGATTTAACAGTTTGAATTCATGTAAGTTAAGCAGCGGCTTCGGAGGAAGGAGCAGCTTGGTTGCAGGAGCAGACCCGGATGACGCAGGAGCCTCGGTGGAAGGAGGAACCTCGGTCGAAGGAGCAGCCTCGGTTTCAGGGACAGACCCGGATGAGGGAGCAACCTTGGTTGAAGGAGGAACCTCGGTTGCAGGAGTAACTTTGGTCGGAGAAGTAGCAGATTCGGGGGCAGTTGGGGTAATCTTGCTGCTTGCCGATGCATCGATAAGATCAGACATTGTCTTCAAGGAGATATCGGTAGCACTTGCTTGGCCGGGTCAACCGCTGGCTCTTTGGAAATCTCGGCAGCAGATGGTTTCGCAGTCTTAGCCGAGTCATCGGGAGTTGAAGACTCGGAATCAGAGTCACCATATTCTTGCTCAGAGTCACCTTCAGCGTTGACTTCTTCTTCTTCTTCTTCCTCTTCATCATCCGAGTAAACCACACCGGATTCAACAGACCGAGTATTGGCAAACCTGGCCATGAAGGTAGCAGCTTCCTCGCTTCGCGATCAATGCCGGGTCAGTAGCCCATGGAGAACCATCGCGAAGGGTGCGCAGCCGTCGAGGTTAATTTCCTCATACCAGGACATCAGAAAAAGCAAGGCTGCGTCGGCCCCGGCACGAGCAGAAGAGACCTCCATTCCCTTAACCGAGACTCGGTTTGCTGCAAGCATGTGGACAACTCAGCAATGGTCTTGACACTGGGAGATTCGGGCCACAAGACATTGTAGGCTCGATACTGGCGTTAAGAAGCTCGACGCCGATGCTCTTCAAAGGAGAAATGCGAGCTTGGAGTGCGATCAAGTGGTCGTCGATGTCCCAAGCCTCGGGTAGCGGAGCTCCAAGTGCCTCGGCCCTCTAGCTCGGGCCTTCTTCACAGTGTTGGCTGCTGCAGCTTGGCAGTGCTCAAAGTGTTCTGAGAGCAAATAGGCTGACACCGAATCAAATGAGACACCGACACAAAGTTTCATGAGAAGATATAAACAAAAAGGATATGATTCGGAGAACTTACTGTCCATTTCGGCATTAAGTTTGGTGAGCTCAGCCAGCCACTTGGCAGCATTTGCCTTGAGGGCATCCGACTCTTCTGAAGCTTTGGTAGCCTTAGCCTCGCATGCAGTGATGCGTTGAATCTTCTGGTCATTAGCGGCACGCTTCTCCAGAGCTGCCTTCAGCGTGTTCCTCTCCTTTTTTAGCTCAGTCTTCTCTTTCTCGACCCGGTCAAGATCCCGCTTGAGCCGATCACCTCGGACTGTTCTTCCTTGAGAGCACGCTTGTGCTCAGTTTCCTTCTTCTTCATTTCCTCCTGCTGGTTCTGGAAGGAGAGCTTGAGCGATCGGTGCTCCAAGGCTAGTTCTTGAAGATCCGGCTCCGAGTGTTGGTGCAATCCTGCAAGAAGGAAAGATGTTAGTAAGGGTAAAAAGAATCTCGGGGACTGAAGCCCGAGATTAATAAAAGGTCATACCGATCAGCTAGACATGAAACTCGGGGACTGGTTGTCCGAGTTTAATGTAAACTCATGCCGGGTAAACTCGACATGAGACTCGGGGACTGGGCATCCCAGTGTTTTTAACAAGTTAAGATTAAAATGATCAAGTTTTTGAAGATTCGCGCCGAGTTACCTATTACTCGGACGAGTATCAGTTACTCAGCCCGAATCTCGGGGACTGTGGATAGTGTGACTATTGATCATTTTAGAGCAAGTGCTAAGTTCCGAGAGATTTACCTCGACAACCCTGCTGGCCTGAAGGGCCGAGACCTGCATGGAGTGTAGGGATTGTGCAACCAGGCCGGGGCCAACCGGTGTGGATTTGCCGGAGTAGAAGAAACTTCACTCGGGTCCGCGGCGTTCCAATCCATCACGTACTGTCCAACCGAGCCGAGGCTCTTATCACTCGGAGTGCGGAGACTCGGAAGAACATGGCTGTTGACCCGGGGGGAAATCATCTCGGAAAGGTCTTGGTACGCCCGGTTTGCTGTTGGAGTCACAATAATTGTTTGCCTGGACAGTTGAAGGTTGGCCAGAGGCTTGCTGAGTTGGCACACTTGGAGGCGGTGGTACCGGAGTATGGACCGGCACTGGGGGCTGCTGCTGCTTCCGAGACTTGTCTTGCTGCAGCTTCTGCTGTTTCTCCTGCTGCAGCCTTTGCTGTCTTTCCTGTTGCTGTTGCTGGTCCTTCTCCTTCTGCTGCTGCGGCTTCTCTTCTGCTGTTGCTGCTGCTGTTTCTGCTGCTGCTTCTGCTGTTGTTTCAACTGTTGCTGTTGCTTGGTGTGCTTCTGAGGTGAGGGTCGAACTCCAACTTAGACGAGGTCTCAGTTGGAGTCTTACCCCGCTTCGTCTCCAAATCCTTAAGAGGAGAGAGGGAGATTGGTCTTGACCCGGAGCCGAGGTTTGCTCGGGGCCTTGGTCCCCTCCCACATCCGAATCAAGATTCGGCGGCGGAATGTCGGCTGAGCTAGCGCGCACCGGGGAAGGGATGCTCCTCCGGGGCTGCTAATCTCGGTGTGGGTCGTCGAGGTGGCGATGAAGGAACAGGAGACCGAATCGAACTGTGGGTCTGTTTGGTGGCGATCGGGTCACTGCATAAACCGAGGTAGAATGTTAATTCGGATAAGGTTAACTTCGGTTAAAGGAAAGAGAGAAAGAAGGAAAGCCGGAAAGTTATGCGAAGTTTATCTTACCCTTTGCTGGTTGGAAGGACCTTAGGCTTGCGCTTGGTAACAACCTTCTTGGCTTTCTTAGCCGGAGGAGCCGCTGACCCGGACGCACCGGCGCGTTTCCGAGATGTGCCTTGCGCACCCGAAGTGGCTGTAGCAGGAGGTGCAGACCATGAAATAGGAATAGCATCAATGGGGTCTAGGATTTGACAATCATCATCTTCGTCGTCGGACAAGTCTTGAACGAAGACACGGGCGGATGGCTTACCCGAGGTAGGAGCCTTGGCACGAGGAACCGGCATATAATCCTCGTTGTCCGGATCTTCAGTCTCCTCGGGTCGCGCACGGCGATCTTTTGTCCATTTCCGGGTCTTCAGGTCCCCATCTTCGGTGGCTTGTCGGGTAAACAGCTGCAGGAAAAGCAAATTCGGATTAGTCAGAAGGTGCCTCACCGAGTTAAAAGTAGACCCGGAAGGCGGGGCAATGTCAATTCCAAGGTAACAAACTAACCGGAGGCGGAGCCGGGATCGCTCAAACGGCTCTACGCCCCATTGCCAATCGTCCGCCATCTCGGTCTGCGCGATGGCCTTGACCCGTCTCCTGACTTGGGGGTGGGTGAGATCATGGGTGCTGACCCGGATAGGGTCCAGCAAACCGCTCATGTGGCAAATCTTGTGCACACGGTACTGAAGAGGGTTGACTCGGCGCATGATGAAAGTCCTCAAGAGGTCGTCTGCGCTCATCTTCTTCTCCAGCAGCCCCTCAAGGGTTTGGTGGATCAGTTGGACCTCAGGAATGCTGTCCTGCGGGTCATAGTTCCAGTTTAACTCGTCTGTGGGGGGAGCGATGTTGAACTCCGGCAGATTGAGAACATCCCGGTCAGCCGGGCTCTTCACATAGAAAAAGGACCTCTGCCACTTCCGGCAGGATTCTAAGCCGGTAATCCGGGAAAGATGGAGTGCTTCCTCGGAGTGATGCTAGCCGCACCGCATGCGGTCATATCCTTCACGACCTCCTCCTTATTCGGAATGGTTTGCTTCCGGAGGCGGAAGTACTTGGCCCAGGCGGCAACAGTGGGCCAGAGGCCGAGGTACCCCTCCATGAAAGAGGTAAAAGCTGAGAGAGATGTGATGGCGTTGGCAGGGAGATGGTGAGGTTGTAGACCGAAGTAGTTGAGAAAGTCCCGGTAGAAGGGACTAGCTGGAGTCCAAACCCGCGCTGAAAGTGCGCAAGGAACACCACTCGTTCACCGATTCTAGAACCGGTTCGAGTTCATCTCCCGGAAGCCGGCATATAGCCTCGGCCGTGATCGCCGGGTCTTGAGCAGCCAATCGAGATCAGCTTGCACCACATCGGATCCCTCCCATCCGCCTCGTGCAGCCAATGACTCGGCCGGTCGGGAGTACTGCGGCCTGACATCTCAGGGCAAAACCTGCAAAAAAGTACAAACACAACCGAGATAAGTAACTCGGAGTTATGAATCTATAGTCGAAACAGGTGACCCGAAGAACAGTGCAAGTAACTCGGAAACCGAGGCATATGACTCGGAAGAACCGTGCAACTGCCTCAGGAGTAGAGCATGGAGACCGAGTTATGGAATTCGGAAACCGAGATAGAATCACCCGGAAAGATGATTCGGAAAGATAAGTGTTAAGTGATTCGGAAAGTCGAGTTAAGTGATTTGGGTAAAAGTTACAAACATGAATTTGCATGAATCTATGGGCAAGTAAGATCTACCGAGCGAGTGAAAAAGGAAATAAAATAGGAGTCTAGGGCAAAAAAGGAGGAAACTATCAGGAGCCATGTCCGCGTATCCGTGCGAGAAAGATCCAGAAACAGATCTGAACAATGTCATCTATGAGCAAACAAGGCTAGACCTAGCAGGACTAGCATTTGGAGATTTAGAACATCCAAGGGATGAACCGTGAAGAACACGCAAGGAAGAACACTAGAATGGTTCAAGAAGAAGATGGAGATTTGGGATCCATACCGGAGTGCAGATCCCGCAGGAAGGGGTTCGGCGGTGGCGGCGCGGACGAGTCCGGTCGTCGGCAATGGCGAAAGGTCTTCAAGGTCGCGCCAGGGCGGAGTGCTCTTCGCGGCGGCGGCGACGGAAGTGCTGGCGCAGTGGAGAGGGAAGCGGAGGAAGAAGAAGGAGTTCCTCGTGTTTCCTCCCCCTATTTATAGGCGTGAGGTATGCGGTTCCTGAAGCGGTGGGAGCGGTTCCCCCAAATCGCGCCTGAAACTGAAGGCGCACGATCTGGATGTGGTAACGGTCCATTAATGGACGTAGTGGTGGGTCCGCCATCATTGGCGCGGTTACCCAGGCGCTGCGCGCGGTGGTCAAGTACAGTCAAAGGCTGTGCCTGATGTGACCGAACGCAACACGTGTGACGTATGCAGCGTGTGGTGTGCGGCGCGCGCAGAGGCGCGGTCGGCCGTACGCGCAGATCGAGGCAAACCGAGAAAAGAAAATCGAGACTAAAACTCGGTGGAGTCGAGAAGAGTCGCGTAGTTCCGGTTGGACCGAGTCAAAGATGAAACTCGGATAATATTGATTGACTTGACTCGGTATAACTCGGCCAGACCGAGGCTTATTGAGCCGGAAAGGCAGTTGATCTGGTTCGTTTTGATTAAAACCTGATGTGGCCCTCCATCCGAGGTTGTAGGACCGCACCAGGTTCGGGGACTAATGTCGGGGGGCTACCCCCGGGTAGGGTAAGTTGTGGTATAAAGAGCTATAAAGAGTGGACCGGGTCATGGTCAAACCGGGTCATCCAAGACCCGGAGGGACCGAGACATGGTATGACTGCAAACCGGCTCATGGCCACCGGGTCATGTTAGCCGGGTCATCTTGTTCTTTCTTATGTGCAGGAAAGATACGCGGAGAATCCGGCATATCCATGCCGGGTTAAGGAAGAGAAGAAAGCTTACCTCGGTTAAGAAGTCAATGGCTTTTGTCTTCTGGCCTGGCAGAGGAGCACGCCTGGCCGGGGAACCCGGAGCCTGACAGACCGACATCCCGGGATGGGACAGCCCGGATAAGCTGGGACAAGATAGGAGGGGTCCTGTCATGACAGAGCTGACCCGAGAACCCGGAGGCGCGGATCTCCTGCAGGAATCCCGGAAGATCTCTGCAGGAGCCCGTGTTGCCAGCGTGGAGGAGAGAGCCGTTGGCTCCTGGACTGCTATAAGTACCCCTGTACCTCCTCCTGCGTGAGGGACGGAAGAAGAAAGAGCTCATTTGCCCCCTTTGTGTTTAGCTTCATCTTCTACCTCGTACCACTGTTCATAGTCTAGCAATACGGCTAAAGGAGCAGATCTTGTACTTGTGCTCGTGCTTCACCCATATACACAGAGAGAGGCAGGAGTAGGGGTGTTACCTCCTCACGAGGGTCCCGAACCTGGGTAAACCGTGTGCGTGTGCTTGTGTGTTCTTGGTTTGATGTTCGTCCGTGCGCGCTCCACAGCGCGCAAGCCCTCCCCGGATACCTCCAGCGTCCTTTCGGCCCCACACTTAGCCATACCCATGGCATCTGCCGTGACACCACCACGACATAAGTCTTAATGGCTTGGATTCAGTTTTAGAAAATTCAGTTATAAAAGGATTGCAGGGGAAAACAGGATTCCAGAGCGGCCATGGGTGTTACCCCTGCTTGTTATTCTGATTTCTGTCTAAAACTGTTAAAGCTGCTTCTGAATTAGATTACCTTCTCCCCAACTCTTTTCATTTCTTTGATGATGCAAATATGCAATGCACGCGCTATTTGCCTGCTATTTACGCGCTTGACATTTGTTATTAATCCTATCCAGATGAACCTGGTACAATGGAAACTCCACCTTATCAATCATTCCCTATACTATTGCCCACCACACATCGTCAATTCATAGTTATAGTGAAAATACTATTTCATTTCAAAGCAGGTCATAACTTAATTTAAATATATAGGTTGCAATAACTTAATAAAAATACTTGAAATAGACATGAGCAAGAATGAACTTGCCGTGTGACTGTGAAAGAATGCACTTCAAAGGTTCTATATGTGATATAACCATGGGTTCTGAAAGTAAATCGCTGTCCTATAAGGATATATGTTTAAAGGATTGGCAATATGTTATTATGCATATGGTATGTCATGAATTCGCAAACTCTAACTATCTCCCGAGAGCTCTCATCCAGATCTTTGTTTAGATCATGAGGTATGTGATACCTTTCATGTTACGAACCAAACAAAACTGCAAATGGTCTGTTACTTCTCTGATCCTACCGTAATCTTATTCCTTTACCGATTACGTTACCAGTATATGAACCAAACGCGTCTTGTTCCACATCGAGGAGGCTCGCATGGGAGGAAATGGCCTCATTGTCCACTTCACCAACCCCTTGGATGCCTACCATCTCCTCGACCAAGTCTTCTTCTGTGGGTGCGAGTTCATCGCGTTCACTACATACAACATCTTCACCAATCTCGACAGCACCTTCCCCACCTAGGGCCACATGCACTCTCTCCCCTACAACTTGCCGGAGGAGGAGTGAAGACGTCTCCATGTCGGCCCCCTCACTTTTGGTGTTGTTGTGCAAGCTATGGCTGTTGTTAAGGGTTAATCATGTTTCCATGCCTTGGTTTTTCATGTTTCCATCTAGTTTTTAATTTATTAGTAATGAGTTGTAAGAGTGTGTTGTCATGAGTTGTAAGGGTGAGAAGTTCTAAGTTGTAAGAGGGCCCAAGTTATAAGGGTGAAGTTTGTGCTACTATATATTCTATGTATTGTTCTTTGTCAAAAAATGTATTGCTCATCCTAATATATATGTTTCGTTCAAATTCAGTTTTGCTCCTTGCATTTTTTGATATGTTGTACGAACAAGTAATATTCTTTGCATGCAAGTAAGAAATATTTCCATGAGCCATGCAAGAAACAGAAGTAATTTTTTTCAAACGTTAAAAAAAAGTAAATTTTGCCTTTTGCCATGCAAGTAACAAATTTCAAAGGCTAAGACAAGGAAACAAGAAAAAATTGTTAGAGGTTTGTTAGAACAAGCTAAAACAAGTAAAGAAGTTTTTCCATGAGCCATGCAAAAAATAGAAGCAATTTTTTTCAAACGTTAAAAGAAGTAAATTTTGCCTTTTGCCATGCAAGTAACAAAATTCAAAGATTAAGACAAGGAAAACAAGCAAAATTTGTTCGAGGTTTGTTAGAACAAGCTAAAACAAATAAAGAAGTTTGTTAGAGGTTTCTTTGCCGAATCAAAATTTAATTTTAGAGGTTTAGTCCAAGCATTTTTCGCTAAACATGGGTGCATCTATGCTATAAAAAAAGGGGTGCCCACACGCGGGTGGACTGTTTTTCTCTTTGGGCTTGGTTATTTTTTCACGGCCCAACATCTATTCGGCAGCCCATAACGTTTTTTTTTACCGAAAACAGAACTTTGGTCTGAACTGTTAACTGAAGAACAGGGGCAGAAACTGTATGAACAACTTAAGAACTTCCCAGATTGCTGCTTCGATTCGATTCAGTTACACGAACTTGGCATGGCGCACAGATCGCGTCCTCTGCCCTAACGACGGATAAACAACAAGTAGAAAAACAGAGCACTGATACAACAATAAAATCTTCACTAGTACAGAACGACACATCGGAAACGGGCCAAAAACCCCTTCGGCAACGGAAAAAGGGTCCGTGTCCCCGCCTCTGTCACTGATGTGAAGGCCTTCATCGGTAACGGAGCCAAAAACCGTTTCCGATGAGGTCTCCATTTGGCAACGGTTGTGCGCAGACCTCCGTTTCCTTAGTTTTCCTTCATCAGATACGGAGTTTGCCATCCACCCGTTTGCATTGAGCATTTCTCATATTTCGGTTACAGGATGCCACGTTTACAAATGCCACTAGATACTTAAAATCTCACAGCACAAGCTCAAATACTAAAACGGTAACAGATTTCATTCATATCACAATGTAACTTTACATTTCTATCACAATTTCACCTTTACAATTGCATCACAAGATGTGACAAACATAAGAGGTAAAACGATAACAGATTTCATCTATACTAAGCCTATCATGTCAAAGGATGGAAATAATATATGATTTCTTCCCTACATCCTTTTCCACAATCCTCGCAGGTGTCACTCTAGCTATCTCTTCTTATCTCAACTTCTTGAGAGAAGGATGTTGAAGCTTTGGACCCTATACATTAGTAAATAGAGTTACAATTGTTAAATACATATGCTAAAACAAATACACTATGAATTTAAGCAAACTGAAACGATATCTTACCTATGTCTTCAGGTGGCTCTTATTGATGAACCGGAGCAGCCAACACACGGCTTGTCAACAAGATATTGCGATGTCAGCAGCTTCATAGGATGCCTGACAACGATCATTCTTTCCATGGAGGCCACCACCGGCTCTAGATTTTTTATGCAGTGTCACCGAAATCTAATCTAATACGTCACCGATGTGACATTTCGGCGACACTGTATAAAACACTCTTACTTAAAAAAATATTTTATGCAGTGTACCAAAACGTCACAATAGCGACGGTGGATATGTATGGTGGAGTTTGAAAGGGAACAGCTTGATATCCCTAAATGTAAATAAGGATTTATGTTAGTTCTGACACTACTAGATAGAACAAACAATTTAATACAATAATAGGAAGTATACAGTAGTATATAGTGTGTACTGACCTGTGTATATAATTGGAGACCATTATGGGAAAGTCAACAAACACTACTCTCTTGAGTAATGTTCGTTGTTTGTTCTGTGTCTCCGACTTTTTTATGCAGTGTCACCGAAATAGACTCCTGTTTTCACATGGACTAGTTAGCTAAACTACAACCGGTAGCAAGTGCACAATAGGCAAGTTAACTACATCAAGAAATGATCTAGATAGAACTACCGGATGTGAACTGAACTACTTTCAACAAGTTAGCTAAACTACAACTAGTTGCAAGTGCACAATAGGCAAGTTAACTACATCAAGAAATGATTTAGATAGAACTACCGGATGTGAACTGAACTACTTTCAACAAGTTAGCTAAACTACAACTAGTTGCAAGTGCACAATAGGCAAGTTAACTACATCAAGAAATGATCTAGATAGAACTACCGGATGTGAACTGAACTACTATCAACAAGTAAGCTAAACTACAACTAGTTGCAAGTGCACAATAGGCAAGTTAACTACATCAAGAAATGATCTAGATAGAACTACCGGATGTGGATCTGATACCTTCTTCACGTCGCCGTTGGATCGATCTAGCAGATCCGGAAGTGGTGGAGGCAGAGGAAGCGGACAGAGCGACGACCTCGCCGTGTCGGGCGAGATGGCGAAGACCTCGCCGTGTCGGGGGACATGGCGAACACCTCGCCGTGTCGGGGGAGATGGCGAAGACCTCGCCGTGATAGCCGTCGTCTGGACGGAGACGGCGCCGCCACGGCGCCGGCGATGGCCGCAACGCCAGGAGGCGTCGCCACGAACAGATCTAGCATACTGGGACAGAGTGAGGAAACGAGTGTTAGGTTTTGCTCTGTACGCCCATATATATAGGTAAAACATAGGAAACGGTTCTTTAGAAGGACCGTTTCCTTTGTGTTTCTTCCACTGAGGTGTGTGACCTACGCGCCCACTCTGTGGAATTTCTTCTACTCTCTGCAATAATATTTTCCTAATCTCTACTATATGGAGAAAACCACTTATAGTATACTTATATTAATATTAGTGATTACTACATTACATATGCAGTACATATTAATAATAATAAAGTAAATTACAGTTGGAGAACTTATAGAACTACTACTAGCTACTTCTTGTTTTTCTTGCGCCCTGCTTCCGCGCAATCCTCGTCCTTCTCACGGCCTCGCTTATTGGAGGCCATTGGAGGTGGTGGCGGCGGCGGCAGCATATCGGAGGCGGTGGCGGCGGCTTTCTTCTCCGTCGCCGGGGCTCCCTTCTTCGGGACCGGCGCCTCCGCCTCGTCCTCCTCGTCGTCCTCCTCCTCCTCCTCCTCCTCCTCCTTCTCCTCTTCGGTCGACTCGTCATCAGAATCAACCTTCGGCGGGCCCAGCATCAAGGTGGGATCATGGAAGTTGGCGTATTCGTCGTCGCTCGTCTCCGGCGTCGGTCCTTCAACGGACTCGCCGCTGACGGGGGGACTGTCCCGCGGCGACTCAGTGTGCTCCTGTGTGTCGTTGCTGCGAGGCATCTTCGCTAATCAGTAGGAGGGAGCGAGCGAGCGAGAGAGAGAGAGCAGATTCGGTGGCGTCTTGAGCTAGCAAGGATTGGGGTTTTCAAGGAGTAGTGGGCGGTGCCACTACGCCATGGCATTTACTCGCCTCGCTTCGAATTCCAAGATGGAACGTGTCCACATTGGAAACGGACACCCAAAAGTCTCCGTTGCTATAGAGGCACATATCGGAAACGGAGCCAGAATTAAGACCGTTGCCAATACTATGGGTAACGGAGTTAATACTTTCTCCGTTACCTATGTTGACGGGCCAGGCGCGGCCCAGGTCAGGTTTGTACGCACTGGCCGCGCGGAAAGCGCGATTCTCCGTCGCCTAACGCCTGCCATTTCCATAGAGGGGTATCCGATGTGTCGTTCTGTACTAGTGCTTCCTGCCATCATATTTGCTTGCTTCTGCAAATCGATCATCTGCTTTAGATGTTTCTTGATCTTTTTCAGTTCCTGGTTCAGTTCGGTCTCCGCGGGCAGTTCAGTATTGCGCGCATTCCTCGTCGTCGCCACGTCTCTGTCCGCCCCTATATCCGAGCTCCCCAAATTCTCCACACCAAGCAGCGGCAACCCCAAATTGAGCTCCCAGGTTGCGGCCCCGTTCGAATCAATGTAGCCCTCAAACTAAAGCCTCTCAATATATTCATCCATCCACTCGAAATGACCACATTTCTTCAGGATATGAAATCAGCAACATGAACCTTAAATCCCAAATTCGACGAGAAAAAACGAAATGGGGAGAAATCAGAGCAAACGGCTACGAAAGAACTGATATCTAACCTTGCCATCCCTTCCTGCCAGTGTCTTGCTCAAGCATCTGACAAACTCGCGTCCAAGATTGCCATTCTCATCAGTTTTGGTGACCCAACGCTTAAGAGGCTCTGGGCGTGGGCACTCAGGGCACCGTGTCAGCGGCACTACACCATACCGTGGCCATTTTGAGTGCGGGGCGGAGGAGCTAGACATCTGCGCTTCCTCGTCGGAGAAGAGAGAGATTGGGGAAGGGAAACAATGGGCGGCGGCAGGCGGGCGGGCACGGGCGCGGTTCTTGTCTAGCTGCGGTGAGGTTGGTCCCATGCGATGAGGTGGATAAGTGGTGGGTCCCGTGCTTACGTGGATAGGTGGTGGGTCCAACGTTCCCAATCCTAACAGACAGCCAAACCTAACAGCTATCAGTTGCGTTTAAGTGGTGGGTCCCGTGCATCAGTTGCGTTTAAGGGCCATGTTGGCCCTGTGCTATTTACGCGCTCAGATTCGTCGCACTAGAGCTATTCTCTCGAACTACGTCGCTCTCGTTCCAATTCCGGGTAAAAACGTTGCAAAGGAGCTATTGACCCGGCGTGCGCGGCGCCCGCGGTGCGTCCCGCTTACATCGTGATTTGTACCGGCTCAACAAGGTCTGTCAAAATCCCACCTCTTTCCCTCGACTCGTCTCCACCATCCCCGTGCTTCTCACGCACGAGCGCCGCCGCCGCCGCCGCTCCTGACCGGCTGCCCTCTCGCTCCGGCACCGCTACTCCATGACGCTGCTCCGCCGCACTACCCTCCACCTACTCCGTCGCAAGTTTGTTTATTTCGTCTCACGCATTGACCCCGTTGTCAAACCCTAAACCTAGCTCGTCTCCACCGCTCGCCGGCCTCCTCTAGCCCCTGTGCTGGCGCTGCTCCGGCCCGATCTCCTACGCAAACTCTCATTCTGCTGTCTCCTTTCCCCGCACGGTCGCCTCTAGTCGCACCCGCACGTTTCATCTCCAGTTGTTCCTGTGACCCATCGTTCGATCACCTCCCGGTCCATCCTGCTCCAAGCTACCAAGCCCACCTCCAGAATGGCAGATCAGTGCAAGTTTGCTGCTGCTGTTGTAGGTGAATCCCAGGAAAGGTCATATGTGCTAAAGCTAGATGGATACTCGAGAGCCAAGGGGCTACTGAATACCGGCAAGTGCCTTGTTTCTACTCCTTTCAGTGTTGGAGGTCATAGCTGGGTCGTGAGCTATTACCCGGACGGTAAGAGAGAGGATTTTGCCAATTTCATATCTCTGTATCTGCGTCTTGAATCTGCCGATGCCGAAGATGTGAAGGCGAAATTCATGATCAATGTACTTGACAAGGATGGAGAACCGGTTCCTTCATTCAGCCATACCCTCAGCCACCACCCATTACATATCTTCTCAAGGAAAAATCCAAGCTGGGGCTACTCTAACTTCTTCAAGAGGGCTGATCTGGAGGGATCGGAGCATCTGAAAGATGACTGTTTAACCATCAAGTGCGATGTCACTGTCATAAAGCAGATCAACCGTGAAGAAAGGGTTCCTCCGAGCGACTTGCATGGGCATCTTGGCGACCTCCTGAAGAACAGGGATGCTGCCGACGTAACCTTCCAAGTTGGTCGAATGAGATTCTCTGCTCACAGGTGTGTCCTTGCTGCTCGGTCATCTGTCTTCAAGGCGGAGCTCCTCGGCGCCATGAAGGAGAACTCTAGTAGTCCCATCAAGATCTGCGACATGAAAGCTGATGTGTTCGAGTCCTTGCTCCATTTCATATACACGGACTCACTTCCTCCCGTGCTCGACAGTGCTAGCAACAAAGGTGCGGAAGCCCGCGGAGACTTAGTGATGGCTGGCCATCTGCTCGTAGCGGCGGATAGGTACAATATCGGGAGGCTGAAGCTGATATGTGAGGAGCAACTGTGCAATCACATCGATTCTGACATGGTGGCAACCAGTTTTGCTTTGGCTGAGCAGCATGGTTTCCAAGGTCTGAAAGAGGCTTGTTTGAATTTCCTGGCTTCACCTTCCAATCTGGAGGCCATGATGGCGAGCGATGGTTTCGGGCATCTGAAATCCTCTTGCCCGTCTGTTCTCAAGGAGTTGATAGCCAGAATTCTGCTGGCTGAACAGAAGGCGGCGAAGGATCTTGTCATGACAATTTAGTGGTAATCCGTATGGTAGAATTATCATATATATCATGCCAATTTAGTACTAGCCGTTGTGCTACTTCTCCATGTATGGTTGCGTTTATACATGCTATTAATCTTTCGGTCATATATGTCCATGCGACTAGAATGGGTTTTTTTTCTCGCAAGAAAAAAAAAGAGTACTTTTGAGACTGCCAATCTACCTTGCTTATCAAATAAAGGAGTATATGTATGAGTTTGATAATTGAGTCGATTATCATAATCCTATTTGAGCCACCTATTTAATGTTTATTCGATCTTGTTTGTCTATTTTTGTTTTCTGGAAATAGGAATTTTTGTTACCCCAACCTCAGTAGATGCACATAGTTTAAAATTATGTAATCCAGCGAAAAATTAAGTGTAATAAAAATGTGTGACATGCCACAAAAGACACTATCAAGCCAAACCAACAAATATGACAGGGCATGCAAAACAGCATTATCACACACTAAGATGTCTACACGCTGCTGCACGTGATCTAAACCGGGACATAAAACCCTTGGTAAGTCACTTGGTGCCAAGTTCCATCTGCACCGTGTTCGTGCAATGTAGGATAGACCACGGCTGCATCCAGTCAATGCGTAAGAACAACACATATGAAAAGGATATACACGCCATCTTGTAAAAAATCAATTCATCTCGACAAAACCATATAGCAGAAAAAGAGCATTGTTGTTCTCACGGAAAACAGAGATGTAATGATGACCCGAAACTATGTTAATGCTGCAAGCATGCTTAATATAGAAAGTATAACAAATAGCACGCTGAGTTACCCAAGCAGTGCTACACGTATGAAATAATATGTCCGACGTTCGTACCACTCCAAAGTTCTGTTCGTCGGATTCTGACGGTGCACTTGGATGTCCATCGGTTTCGAGTCGTACGTCTGACTAAAATCGTACGCAAGGCACTTCCGAAGTTACCCGAACCAAAGGATGGTCAAGAAACAAATGTTGATTAGTCTCAAGCTAATAACAAAAGTACTACAATTCATCAAAAAAACTACTACGTCTATCTCCCTACCAATTTCTTTTACATAAAGTATCTTTAGCGAGCATAACACTTGGGCATAAGTACCAAATGAACACCTTAATCTTAAGTGTTAATTTAAGTTCCTATAATCTTTTGGAACAAAACAATATACACGCAAATCAAATAAAGCAGAGTACATACGACTAACAGTAAAACCTCAATTAGTATAGATGTTCCATCCAAACACATCTTTAATTATCCATCAAAAGATGATACAACAATGTTTATGTTACTTGAATCTTATATACGCCGAACCAGGTGGCTAAGCGACTGTTTTCGTGGCAGTTAACAGCCGCAAGAGATAGAAAAAGCATTTTCATGGCTCTTGTTGTAGCTAAACGATTAACTATCCACCACGAACGATTTTTGGTGGCAATAGGGCTTCCGCCGTAATAGGTCAGCGATGACTCATTCAAGTGTCATGGTAGGTACACCTTTTTGCGGCACACATGTTAACTACAGAACACATTTAAAATTTTAAATATAAACTATCAAATATTCCATTTCATTCACACATAAAATCTCACTTGATTTAGACATAAAATTCCATATCTTACATGGCGAGATGCATTTCTTACATTCTCTTCTAATGATCCCAATTTTCTAAATTTTGAAAATAAAGAGGGGCTTTGATCCCCTCGTCACCTTGTAAACGCTAGGTATACCAAACTTAAACGAAAGAAGGTTCACTTCTGCAAGGTCATCCTTGGTCTTCCTAATCGCGTGGAAAACGGATCTACATGCAATTTACCTTGCGGCTGATCGGCCAGCCATTCTTCTCGTGGTGGATATTAAAAGGGCGATAAAATTGATTAAAGAAGAGGAAGAAGGAGAAGAAGAAACTGAATTTTCTGTATGGGAGGAAGAACATAACCGTGGTCTAGACTACCGGTGGAGGACTCTGATGCTGACATCCTGCATGTCTTCGACTTGTGCACAATCTTCTCAGAGAGGATATTAACATTAGAGGGGAGTATGACTAGCTAGGATTTATTCGTGACTCTGTCACTGCAATCGTGTGGTGACCCTACATACCACAGCATGATGTAGTGCGTCAGGCCTTGATATAACATTTATGAAACACTATTCCACATACATTACAGCCCTTAAAACATTACGGGTCCAAGATAGTATGTATAAATACAATTCCATATCATACAAAGATTTCCTCGGCACATATAGGTAAGTTTTGTGCAACAAATAGACATAAAATCAACTCGTATCTCTAAGATGGGTATATGTTCTACTTTATGGTTTATTTAGCAACTATTGCTTCTGCAACATCGTTCTACGAATACCGGTGTTTCACTATCTAGGATTCGCTCCTCCTTCTAGTTGTCATTTTTCACACCAAGTTATTCACGATCGGGATTCTGGATCGGATTGTGCCTATTGGGTAAGATCGCAAATTGTATGATCATATCTAGTAGAATCATAAGATCGTGAACTCTACTGAGTGAATTCTTAGGATCCATCCAATAAATTTAGATTGTAATGTTGCAGATCGCGATTCTAAGTACCTTCTCACCCTTTGTGATGTAGTGATTGACTCCTCCAACTCCGTCATACAGGCCAGGATCTTCGTCGTAGACCTCTCTTGCCTTCCTGCTGGATAGCTCGTATTTTCTCGGCGGCTCCAGAACCTAAGCAAGGGTTTTGTAAACATAGGGGATGAGTATAGCATACTCAACAAGTTAAGATAGGACACTCGCAAAAAAATATAAGATAGGAGATAAGTGTTTGGAATTCTCTAGCTATAGCAATAACCGTAGGTCAAAGCTTGATGCAAGTTTTTGCAATCATTTGTTTAAAAGTAATTTTTTTATTTAGAAAAACTATGTCTCCATAGGTTGTTAGAACCTTCTCGTAGTTCATTTCCTTCATGGATTGCAGTTCTATTCGAGAACAAGGAGTGAGAAGCCACACTTTTATACTTTCTTTAGAGGTGTGCTGCTTTTCCCACAAGATCGACTTAGCCCTTCAGCTAGGAACAATGTCCTACTCATGCACCTGTCAGTATGAGACCATGTCTAAAGGTTCTAAGCCATTTATTGCCCTTCACCATGATCCCGCATATCCACCCTAATAGTAATGTTGCAATAGTACCTACATTACCCTCCCAATACGCGCTCTGACATATTTCCTAACTGTCCCTCTGGACTATCCCTCCGTGGATATGCGAAAGGAAGAAGATTCGATTGACTGGTGGTTAACGGTATCTATACGACATAATGATGCCTGATACGACATTTGTTATTAATCCTACCCAGATAAACCCGGTACAATGGAACCTCCACCTCATCAATCATTTCTTGTTCCATTCCCCACCACATAGTTATAGAAAAATAACATTTCATTTCAATGCAAATAATAACTTAATATAGAAAAGTTGCAATAACTTGATAAAAATAATTGAAATGGACATGAGCAAGAATGAACTTGGCTTGTGACCGTGAAAGAATGCAGTCTAAGATCCTAGACGTGATAGAAACTGGGGTTCTGAAAGTAGCATCAGCGTCCGATAAGGATCGATGTTTAAAAGATTTGCAATATGGTATTATGCATAAGGTATGTCATGAATTCGCTCACCCTAACTATCAGTTTAAGTATTTTTTTCTTAATTATTGGTTATTGGATTCATTTTGCCTACTCTATATTACTTTTAGTATTTATTAAAAGGATCATAAAAACATTAAAATAATGATTATACATGATTTTATTTATTCTAGAATTTTATCTAAATTTTCCATATTTATTTTCTATTTAAGGAGCATTATTTTATTTGAGAAAATCCCATAAGGATTATAATTCATTACAAAATTTTAATCACATTCATTAAATAAATGAGCTCTTTTGTGGTGATTGGCACGGAACTCGTGGTTCCGTCGGTACCGTGGGCTCTGAATTTTGTTAGCCATCGATTAGGACTTGATTTTTACTAGCCGTTGATTAAAATTACGTTGTGTTACGTGGCCCATCTAAAAAAACAAATCGTCATGACTCATGAGCAGCCGTGATCCGGCGACTAGGGCAGCCGCCGCCTTCCTTCCACGGTCGCGGTGAGGATCAAGCCCACGGCGAGGAGTTGGCCGGAGCAGCCGACACCAGGCTAGTACAAGGATTTGAAGAGTCTCAGAGGTCGACATACTCCACAGGATCCTGCGCTGGTACAGGGAGTTGAAGATCCTCAACGTCGCCGCCGCCGCTGCTACCGGCGAGCTGCTGCAAGAGGAGGAGCCGAGTCGTATCTGGTGGAGAGTGTACCTACAGCCGCAAGAAATCTGAGTAGTACTGATCTGATTTAATCCCAACTCTGCCCAAATTGCTTCTATAGCTGAATTTTTGCACCAATTCGACTGCAGGTTCTGGTGTCAAGATTCAGATGAATGATGTTGGTTAGGTGGTGGCTTCTGCTAGTGGAGTTCCGCAAGATTATTCGGACGCTGAGAAAGCGGAGGCAATAGCATGGCTGGATGCTTTGCGACTACTCTAGTGATTCCGGTGTGCAGATTCAGATAATCTAGTGATTCTTCAGTTTAATTGTGCTGCCATGAATCCAGAAAAGGACTGTGATGTGATGTCTCTATGCAGTATGCACCATTTACATAGAAATTTGTTCTTACTGAAGTTGGAGAGATCAAGATGGCAAGAGAACAAAACAATTTGGCACATAGTTAACTGTATGCATTAGAAACATAGTTGTCGATGTATTCTGCTGTAACCGAGTGTGTCAATACACAATATGAAGGTTCAGATGAGGACTTGGGCGGCTCAGCTGTATGTCCTTCAGCTATGGTTCGCGCGCTGCAGTCTGTGAATTATTCTGGTTGCTTCACCAAAATTAAGAAGAACCTAAAAAATGTTTAGGTCCAGTTCGTATCATGATAAAGATTTCAGCATGTGAACTTTCATGTGTTTATGATTTCTTTGGCTAATATAGCAGAACAAGTATGGCTTGATTCAGTCATTAAGTCAAGCAAGAACAGCTCAAATTGCAAGTACGAACAAGGCAATTAGAAATTCGTTCCTTCTCAATTTTCCATTCAGAACATTTACATTCATGTCTTTTTCACAAACGAAAATCGATAAACATTCACATTCATACTACCTAACAACGAACAATTGGAAACAATTAGTTGTACAGAAGCCAATCTGCGCAAGAGGCCAAAATCCCGAGCTATTCTTGGTTCTCTGCAGGGATCCCGAGCCATATCACAGCCCATGCGAATCTCTAAGCAAGTACCCCCAGGACGAGCATGCAGTGCAAGCCGGCGGCGCGGAGGTTGCAGAAGCCAGCGGATTTTGCATCAGGACCGGGGACCGGCGAGAGGCTGCAGATGGACGCAGCACAAACTCTTTCTCTCGTGTGATTTCTAACACTGCTGCTGATGGACGCCGGCGACGCCGCCCGCGCCCGCGGACGCCTCCTGCTGCTGATGGACGCCAGCGACGGCGTTCACGCCTGACGCCCGCACCCGGCTCCTGGAGTCGAGGTGCGGGAGGTCTGGGACGGCGCCCACGCCCGGTTCCTCGAGGGCAGGTGGAGGAGGCCCGCCCAAGACTATATCCTGCGGGGAGGTGGAGGAGGCCCGCCCACGCCCGCATCCTGCGGGGAGGTGGAGGAGGACCTGCGACAGCGCCCGCATCCAGCAGGAGGCGGCCGGCGACGGCGGCCGCATCCTGGAGGGGAGGACGACCTGCGACGACCCGGCGACGGCGCCCCCGACGGCCCGACGGTGATGGAGATGGAAGTCGGGTGGAGACAGTGTGAGAAGATTAGGAGAGAAGAGAGTGAGCAATCGTAAAATAATTTTTAATAATTAAATTTAAATTACGGTCCCGCATAATTTGGTACCGGTCCCACGCAATTTTCGGTACCGCGGAACCGTTCGGTTCCGTCAGTTTGGTACCGACCATTTTAACACCGTTAGATCGTGGTGGATGGACGGTTATTAAAAATGCCAACCACCGTAAAACTTGTATAAATTAATACTCTCAATAAAATCATTAATATTTTTTTGAAACTTTTCATAATCACTCTGTATTTTTCTAAATTTTGGTAATTAATTAATATTTTTTATTAATAAAAGACTCAATGATTTTAGTAGATTATTGAACTAAAAAATGAAATAAAAGAATGTTGATACTTCTCACATAATATTTGGTTATTCATTTGTATTTAAAAGAAAATTGAACTAATCAGTAAAACATTAAAGGACCTTACTATGTAGCGACCGTGCCCCACGAAACGATTCTCATACGGCGCCCGATAACCCACGATCGTCTCCTCTCGTGAATCAACCAGCGACGCAACGTGCGTGTACCTAACTGGGCCGTGGCACTTCATCCTTGTTTTTGGCCCATTACCAAACAAAACCAGACCGGTAACACCGAAAAATGAGACTAAGAAAATCGTAACACAGAATAATTCTATCGAACTACCACATCCTAGGGATCCAGTGGCTTGTTACTCCTTACACAATGGATGGAGGCGACGAACAGGACCAAGATCATGACGCCATGCAAGGAACTCAAAAGCAGAAACAACTGAAGATACTAGAAAAATTACCAGTTTTTTCAAACTGAAATTACGCCCACACGCAAAACTTCATAAACTTCTGTACCCACTTCTTCCACGCAAGATTTAGACAGATAAAATTCAATAGATGAACAAACCACAACACACAGCGTAGATAGAGTAGGTATGAAGACACATCCAAGACTAGCATGTCATTCATAGATAGATTAGAAAGTGGTTATTGCGACATATGAACTTGGTAGCAAGGTTCATAAGAATTGTCTGCAAACGAACTATATAAATTTGTCCATGGCAACTAAGAACTTGAAAACCTGGTGACTAGGAACTTCAAATCTGGCAACTAGAAACTCGGAACCTGGCAACTCCAAACTTGAAACCAGGTGACTAGGAACTTCAAATCTGGCGACTAGGAACTTCAAATCTGGCAACTCCAAACTTGAAAGCTGGTGCCTAGGAACTTTAAATCTGGCAACTAGAAACTTTGAACATGGCAACCGTGCACTTGGAACCTGTCAACAAGAAACAAAAGACCTGAAAAACCAACTAAACTGAAAACCTGGCACCAACTTCTTCTCTTCTACACAGCCTCCATCAGTCCATGCAGTACACATAGCTTTGTTTTGATTCATGTCCAAATGAGAACGCCTTGTGGTACCGACTTCTCCTCAAAAGCGACAAATCGGCTGGAACAAAAGATAACTTGTGTTTATGATTTCCTCCATATTAACATGCTTTTGACATTTTTTTTAGAAAACACAAAAAGTGGCTAACTAGTGGATAAACATTGCAGATTCAAGATAACTTGGCTATCCCCAACATAAATGTAGTTGAATGTGCAAGAAACCTAACTCAAAGCAACAACAACATTTTTTTCAAAGCAACAAGGTTATTTTAATCTTTACTTTACCGAGTATGTTTGTTATCAGTTCCATGTTTTGAATGCTAACCTGAACAGTGCTAAATGTGAATAAAATTTAAAAAGCAGGTGGTAAAAAACAAATGGAAGGAGAAGAGAACCAAGCTTTCTCTCAAGTAACAACATACAATGCATTGCACAAGCGAAATCAAAAGTTAGTTGCTGTAAAAAAAATCTAATGATGTATTACCACCTGCTCCACCCCCTTATGTGTTTTGTGAACCAAAATAATACAAAACAGAAGTTCAAGATGGCATCTGTTACTTCAGTAGCTATAGGTGAATTGAACAAAACATCAACTGGAGATAATTCAGTATTTTAAATACCAGGTATATGCAGTTAGCTCAGTTGCCATGATACTTGTATCCAATTGTCATATTATGAACATCAAGCTGGCAACCATAAACTGTGAACCTGGCAATAAACACCAGAAACATGGCAACTAGACACTAGAAACTTGGCAACTAAACTCTCTAACCTGACAACTAAAATCTGGAACAAGCAAGCAACAAAAAGAACCAAGAGTATTTGTAGATTCAAAACTGTAAACCTTTCACGTATATTTTACGCTTCCTATCCATCAGCACAGAATTTTCTTGTCAGACGTGTCATCTTAAACTCCAAAATACCCTGCAAAAAATGAGAAGCAATGTTAGATAACTCTAAACTTACATCTTTTTGAACTTTGTATCAGGTTGGGAAGAACATGGTGTTTTCTATGCAGTGTGATGATGAACTGAAAAAATGGTAAAGCAAGCCATAAACAATGATATTTCAAAACGACAAGGTACTTAAGTCGGTAACATAACCAAAAAATCATCAATTGCAGACTGTTTATTCTAAGTTCCCAAGTTCTTTACAATAAGTTGCCAGGTTGTTTATTACTAGTTGCCACGTTTTCCACACTATGGAAATAGATCATACAACGTGCTTGCAAAGAATGTTGTTGAAGAGCACTACAAGTGTCAATGCTGTAAAATACAAAGGGATGGAATGGTCTGGTGCCACATTCTGAAGAAAAGTACTCCCCTGTAGTTGCCAAATGTATATCATGTAGTTGCCATATTTATACTATGTAATTGCCAGGTTACTGCCATCAGGTTATTAACATGTAGTTGCCGGATGTATCCCATGTAATTGCGAGGTTATTAACATTGCAGTTGCCGGGTTACTAAAATGTAGTTGCCAAGATATTTTTGCACATGTACTAAGGGTACATAACAGTAACTTTAGTATTTTGACGATGGGCACAAAGCAAAAAAAGGAAAAAGATAAATTGTTGTCATCCAAAACTATTAACACTGATATTGGTAAAAACTTGGTGGCTACTGCTGGTAACCATGCTGACTAGCCGAGTAAAAACATGGTGACTATACTTCCATGGTACAAACATATGCTCTCATGTAACCAAAAGATTTGTGCCAGGAAACTACACACCAAACTGCGGGTGACTAAGCATGAACAATTTGGTGAGTAACAATTATCAAACAAAAAGTTAAAAAAAATGAGTTAAGAGCGTAGGTGGAGACTACTCATACCTAACTTGGTGACTTGAGAGAAATGGGGAGCACAAGAACACCACAAGGTTTTCTGGTAACTACAAACCAAAATGCGGGTGACTAAGCATGCATAATTTGGTGACTAACAATTATAAAATAAATAGGTAAACAAATTTGAGTTAAGTGCATTGGTGATAACTACACATAACTACCTTGGCGACTTGAGAGAAATGGGGAGCACATGAACACAATGCTCTTGGCATCTAACTAACAACAAGGTTTCCTGATAACTACTAACAACAAGATAGGAAAACAGGACATACAAATCCCGGTCAGCAGTAACAAAAAACTAGGTGACTAAAGCATGAATAATCTTGTTACTTCAAGTGCTGAGGTGTGGTCAAACAAACAAAAATACCTGGTCGGCAGTAACAAAAAACAAGGTAAGTAAAAAGCATGAATAATCTGGTGACTTCACAAAGCTATATTGACATGACCAAAATAAAATCCTACACAAGTAGTAAATTAAAAGAAATCTAGTGCTAAAACAAGAATAATATGGTGACTTGGTAGTTGGTTCATATACTGACAAGAAGTAGGCTCGACACATCATATATGCAGAAACCTTTTTTCTGCGTTGGATCTGGAACTCATTGCTAATGGCTCTTTTGCGCCTAGACATCATGAGAAAACACACCTACTTGCTCACAGAAAAAGAACCTCAAAAAATGGCAGGATAATGGGGCAATGAAAACGTACAGAATCACAGAGTTATAGGGTGCTCATGCTAGGAATCGCTGGCCTATCCTCTCACCACTCGCTCACAATTGTACAAAGAAATTTTCAAACAGACTACTGTGTATTCTGCTTGAAATCACAACTGCAAAATGGTTCAGAAGAAGACCCGTAAATTCAGTCGAGCTAAACTGACGAACACATACTGATGACAATTACATGGTCGCGTCGCTTTCTACCTGACGAATGCACTAGCGAGACAACAGATTCGACCCAGAAAAATGAAAACGGGATGGAATAACTGCATGTTTCGTTGCTCACCGGAGAAACAAGAGGGCCACCGTCCGGAACAACCGCGCGCCCGTACTGCCGTCGCCAGGATAACCTCGCGCCCCGCGATCCTGTCGCCGAAATCACCACGCACTTGTACCACGGTCGCCGAAATCACCGCCCGTGCTGCCGTCGTCGTCGTAATCACCTCACGCCCCAGGATGCTGCTCCCCAAAATCACCAAGCGCCAGTGTTGTACTCGCCGAAATCACTGCCTGTGCTGCCGTCGTCGGAATAACCTCGCACCCCGTGATGCTGCTAGCCGGAATCACCACGCGCCAGTGCTGCGGTCGCCGAAATCACCCCTGTGGTCACCAGCGAACAGAGACGAGCACATGAGGGCGGGCGCATTGAACCACCGGGAATCACCGCACCCCGCGGACAAAATCAAGCCAACGCATCTACCCGAAAAACGAACTGCCAAGTGCATACGGGAGAAGAGGAATACGAACTCACCACGCCGATTCATCGCTCCGCGGTACCTCGGACGGCGGTGGCGTGGCGAAACCCAAGCTCCAAATCGCCTTCGTGCTGCCAGAGAGGGGGGGGGGGGGGGGGGGGGGAAGCAGAAACCACCGAGCAAAAATGGAGAGAGGACGAAAAAAATGAAGAGAGGACTAGAATGGCCTGGATTTAAGTCTGGACACTGACAAATGGGGCCCGACATCTCCACTACTCCGCACTAACGAAACGGTTGCGGACCAATAACGGGTCCACTTCAATGCGCACCCAATAAGGAATCCATTAGGCCCAGATCACACGCGTGGCGTTGATTTCTCGTGTACGCACATCTCCGTGCACGCCGGACGGAGAGAGTTCCTAGAGCACGTGCCCCTGGTAGATTAACCGAACATTAAAATGGTCTCAGAATTCATCTAATGGACTAGTGGGCTTCGGCCATGTTTGTACCGGCTGAAATGGCCCATGTGGCCGGCTCAATTAGGTCGGCCCACCTCTTTGTCTCTCAGTTCCTCTGTCTCTCGTCTCCACTCGTCTCTACCGCACCAGCGCCGCCGCCGCCCCTCCCGACCGGCTGCCCTCTCGCTCCGGCATCGCTACTCCATGGAGCTACTCCGCCGCACTCCCCTCCACCTACTACATCGAAATTTCGTCTCCTTCGTCTCCCGCATCGACCCCGACGTCAAACCCTAAACTTAGCTCGCCGGCCACCTCGAGCCCCTGTGCTGGTTCTGCTCCGGCTCGATCTCCTACGCAAACTCCTCATCACCACCACCTCTTCTGGCTTCTTTCCCCGCGCGGCCGCCTCTAGTCGCACCCGCTCGTTTCAACTCGAGTTGTTCCTCTGTTCTCGGTCACCTCGCGGTCTCCGGTGATGCTCGGCTTCCTGGTGATGGTGTTAGTAGTCTAGTACGTGGTGGTGTGGTGCTGGGGTTTGTGTTGTCCGTGGTCTAAATCGACTTCCTCTGGTGCCGTCGGGACGGCGCATCAAAATTCTTCGACTCGCAGCTCTTCCATCCTGCTCCAAGCTACCAGGCCCACCTCCAGAATGGCAGAGAATTGCAAGATTTCTGCTGCCCTTGTGTCTGAGGAAAGGTCATATGTGCTCAAGGTAGATGGATACTCGAGAGCCAAGGCGCTACTGAAGAACGGCGAGTTCGTGACTTCTGCCCATTTCACTGTTGGAGGTCACACCTGGGCAGTGAGGTATTTCCCAAACGGTCACACTAAGGATTATGCCAACTTCATATCTCTGTTTCTGATTCTTAAATCTGCCGATGCCAAAGATGTGAAGGCGAAATTCGGGTTCAGTGTACTTGACAAGAATGGAGAACCTGTGGCTTCATTCAGCCGTCCCCAGGCTATATATACCTTTTCAAGGCAAGTTTCAGGCTGGGGCTACCGTGACATGATCAACAGGGCTGATCTAGAGGGATCACAACATCTAAGAGACGATTGTTTGACCATCAGGTGCGATGTCATCGTCACAAAGGCGATCAACATCGAAGAAACAAGAGTTCCCGCGAGCAACTTGCACCGGCATCTCGGCGACCTCCTGAATAGCAAGGATGCAGCAGACCTGACCTTCCAAGTCGGCGGAGAGATTCTCCGCTCATAGGTGTGTCCTCGCTGCTCGGTCACCCGTCTTCAAGGCTGAGCTCCTCGGCGCCATGAAGGAGAACTCTGGCAGTCCTATCGAAATCTATGACATGGAAGCTAATTTGTTCAAGTCCTTGCTCCACTTCATCTACACCGACACAGTTCCTTCTGCGCCTGAGAGCAACAAAGGTGCCGAAGCACGTGGAGACTTGGTGATGGCTGGACATCTGCTCGTGGCCGCCGACAGGTATGACATTGGGAGGCTGAAGCTGACATGTGAGGAGAAACTGTGCAATCATATTAATTCTGACGTGGTCGCAGCCAGTTTGGCTCTGGCTGAGCAGCATGGTTGCCATGGTCTGAAAGAAGCTTGTTTGAAGTTCCTGTCTTGTCCGACCAATCTGGAGGCCATGATGGCCAGCGATGGTTTTGAGCATCTGAAATCCAGCTGTCCGTCTGTTCTCAAGGAGCTGATTGCGAGAAGCCTGCCGGCTGAACTGAAAGCGACGAAGGATCTTATCATGGCAATGTGGTAGTAGTAATGCGCATGGTGCCATTATCATATATATCATCCAAATTTAGTACTAAATCGTTAAGTTACTTCTCTGTGTATGGTTGCGTTTATGGTTCAGAACAAAACATGCTATTACTTCTCCATGTATATTTTTTTCTTGTGAGAGAAAGTAGTACTGTTGTCTGTTGAGACTTCCAATCTACCTCCGTTCTCTTCTTGAAGTTGACCTTCCTTCATACGGTGCGGGATCTCATGATTAGAAGTCTTCTGTGAGATCCCTGGAGAAAGAACCAATGCTGGCATCCAGGGGCCCTGGAGTGGTTTGTTGGGTTGTTGAAAGTGATCACGAGAATATAACTTGGTTGTGTGGATGATGATTAGTTCGTGAAGTTCGTGGCTACGTTCACCTGGATGCCTGAGTTTTAGTGTCATTGGTGTTCCAATCCTCTTAAATAGTCTGTCAATGAAGATGCTTCTAGATGGCGCCTTACAAACCATGTTTGTGCTTTCCATCCGAGTAACATGTTTGCACATTTCTTGCATGTTGCTGATTTTGTTCACAACAAAATCAATGTCTAAACGAGTAAATGCAGCTAATTTGAGCACAAGCACCAACATGCCTCTGTTTTCGTTTGACTGAACGTGAAACAAACGGATCTTTACTCCCGAAGACCCCAAATGCAACTCTATTTAGGCCCGGCCCTGGGTTCAGGCCCGCGAACCCAAGGGGGGCCCAGCTGCTCGCTACGCGCCTACGCCTACATACTGGCCCACTAGCGCAGCGCACGCGGGACGTCGGGACGCACGCACGCACGGCAAGTCGATTGATTAGCTAAAGAAAGATCTCCACGTTTGATCTCCAAACTCCAATAACCATCTCTTGCTTCCCACCGCCGCCGTAGGGTTTCACTTTCACGGTGAAGCTGCTACTTGGATTTGCACATTGAGGGAGCTGCAGCATATTGAGGGAGCTGCTACAAAGGGACTTTGCCGTCAGGTACGTGTTCAACGGCTCAACGCTGACGCTAGTCGGTATTGTAGATCAATCGATCTTCCCATGCTGTCGATTTTCCGTTTTGTACATGCGACACACCCTGGCTAGTGCTAGTATAGCTTTATCGGCTGGATGCATAGCCGTTAGTGGTTGGATTAAAGACTAAGAGGATGAGTTTTAACTGAAGCTACCGATCTCATATTAGTGAAGGAGTTGTCTAGTTACTGAGCTTCAGATGTAGTCTACTAGATGCTCTTACTTCCTTCTGCTGGATGTTAGAAGTCATGTCTACTTTCGCACTGAAAAACTGAATGTAAAGTATGGATGCCGTGTATGTGGACCTTCAGCTTGGGTTGTAATTCAGTTCAAAGTACTAAGAAAAAAGATCTGCATATAACCCTGAAGCGTTGACTGTTAATATCTTACATATTGTGTCAGCTATAGCTGTGATGGGCATTGGTTACTGTTTCCATCTCATTATTGCTGGTTTGGATTTGTTATGCCCTATATGGTTTGGATTCAGTTTTAGAAAATTCTGTTATAAGGGATTGCAGGGTGGAAAACTGGATTCTAGAGCAGCCTGGGTGTTACCCCTGCCTGTTATTCTGCCCAAAAATGTTCAAGCTGCTTCTGAATTAGATTACCATTTCCCCAACTATCTGCGTCCCACAAACTATGAAATTTACCCATTCATATTTTTTTCCAACTGGGCTACCCCCTTTCCATTAATTGCTTAACGGAAATACAATGTTCATTACAGCAACAGAGGTTCAGGATAGGAGAGTAGATAGAGGAAAAATATAAACGGTAGGAAAATCCACCACATGATCTCATCGAAGATCATTCTAGGGGGCAACAAACCTACCACCATGACTACCCATCCATATGTCTGCTTTATGTTTGATCAGTTGGTTCTTAGTTGCAATCTTTTGTTTCGTCACTTAATCACTGGTTATCCGGTTCCAGAACGTAGTAACAAGCTGAATGTATCCAAACAAAAGTACTGCTCGTTCAAAAAAACAAAAAAGAGCCAGTATCTTCTTTCTTCGCGGATGCAATGCACACACTATTTACATACTCCTATTGATCAATGTTACGAGTAGGCCTCTGTTTTCGTCTGACTGCGTGTGAAACAAATGGATCTAACTTCTCAAGTGAACCTTTATATATGACGCATCAAAATTCTTCGTCTCACAGATCTTCCATCCTGCTCCAAGCTACCAAGCCCACCTCCAGAATGGCAGAGCATTCCTAGATTTCTGCTGCCCTTGTGTCTGAGGAAAGGTCATATGTGCTCAAGGTAGATGGATACTCAGAGAGCCAAGGTGGTACTGAAGAACGGCGAGGGCGTGATTTCTACTCCTTTCAGTGCTGGAGGTCATCGCTTGTTTGAAGTTCCTGAATTGTCCGTCTAATCTGGAGGCCATGATGGCCAGCGATGGTTTTGAGCATCTGAAATCCAGCTGCCCGTCTATTCTCAAGGAGCCAATAGCCAGAAATCTGCCGGCTGAACTGAAGGCGGTGAAGGATCTTGTCATGGCAATTTAATCGTAATGGTACAATTATCATATGTATCATCCAAATTAAGTACTAGTAATCGTTGTGCTACTTTTGCATGTAAGGTTGCGTTTATGGTTCAAACAGATGCTATCAATCTTTCAGTCATACATGTCCATGCGACTAATTTTGACTAATTGTTTTCTAGAAAATAGAAGTTCTGTTACCCTAACCTCTGCATCAATAGATGCATATAGATTAAATTTTGTAATCTAGCAAAAAATTGATAAAAATGTGACATGCCACACAAGACACTATCAATGCTAACCAACAAATATGACAAGGCATACACTAGTATAGAACTAACTTTTCCACACCGCTAAGAGTCAACTTTACACACAGTTTTCCCATCCGTTGCATCGAGGGTTGCCGATCAATTACATATGGTTTTCAAACGGTGTGAGATGGGACTTGCATGCACACGGCCAACAAATAAAAACTTTGTATGATGGCCAAAAAATTACACGGTGGCGTCACCATTTTTGAGTTGCTTCTAGAGGTAATAATAGGAGAGTAGATTTTGGAACCCGAGCTACATGGAGCTCGTTTTTGTGACAATTCGAAATCGACATTTTAAAGTTTCCAAAAATCGCGAAACAATTCCCGGATGTTGATATCTACAATCGTGCAAAATTTCAGCTCCAAATTCGTTGTATTTTGGCCTGTACAAAAAAGACAAATCGGGGGAATTTCAAAATTTTGAAACTGTGTATTCCACACCACCCAGATCCACCCGTTTCTCTTTTTTGTGCAGACCAAAATACAACGAATTTGAGGCTGAAAATTTGCACGATTGTAGATCTCGACAATGTCTACAGCTGGGATTTTTTCACGATATTTGGAAACTAAAAAATATCGATTTTGAATTTTCAAAAAACCGGCTCCATGTAGCCCGACCTCTAAAATAGGTTTTCGTAATAATTGTCACTATTCTCCAGTACAGGTTTTTTTTTGAGAATTCTTTTCTCCAGTATAGGTGGGCCACACATTAATGGATGGGCCATATATTAGACACGATTTTTTTTGTTTAATAGGAAGAAAGAGTTTTTAAGAGTACCTGATGTTTTAATACGGAAAAAAGTGTTTTCAAGTAAATTTTGTGTTATGTTTTTTTATAGAAGGATTGCGTTTTTTAAAAGGTTTTTTTTCATTTCTTTGATTTTGTTTCAAAACGGGGTAAAATTGTGGACATGTCCATTTATAGAAAGTGGTTAAATATTTCAAAACTCTCGGTGCTTCTTTTATCGAATCACTACTTTTGTACGTTAAAATGATTTTTGGCAATTTATAGGAGTCAACTATCACGCACTTACAAGTTGAAATTTGATTTATTTTCGGGAAATAGACATAAAGTCATTTAAGTTGGCTAAAGTAGTTAGGAAGTGAGAAAATTTGTAATATTTTAGAATTGTTTGTCAAACATGGTCTACTTTGCGAGAAAAATGTATTCGTGCCATTCTGTATTGTATTTGCTTTTGCAGTTGTTTCACAGAAAACCACATTTTTTGGCACTTAAAAAATGGAAAATGATATTTTTATAAGTAATAGGAATAATCACTTTGGAACTGTTCTGTTGTTTTCCATGCCAAGATAGACCTATGTTCCAAATATTGGCACATTGTCATGAACTATGCCATGGATATGGCCACCACGGTAGTCATTTGGCTCGAATCCACACATGTTCATACATGATATTCTTTTTGTGAATTTCTTCTTGAAAGCCGTCATATTAAAAGTTTGGTATTTTTCATAGAAAATAGTAAATATAAAAGGACTATGGTAGGAAGGATTGCTTTTTTGTTTTGAAGTTGTCTTCATTTTCTTTCAAAACAGGGTCAAAACGTCTGACACGGCTATTCATAGAAAGTAGTCAAATCTTTCAGAACACTCGGTGGTTCTATGACAAAATCACTACTTGTGTATCTTAAAATGATTTTTGGAATTTTATAGGAGCAAACTATCACACAATTGTACTGCTAATTGGATTTACTTTTGGGAAAATCGACATAAAATCATTTGAATGGGAGAACATAGCTAGAAAGTGAAAAAAATCATAATATTTTGGGATTGTCCATCAAATGTGGTCTACTTTGTGTGAAAATTAGATTGGTGCCATTTTTCGTCATATTTTTTTCATTTGATTCACAAAAAAATCATTTTTGGCACTTAGAAAATGTAAAATTATATTTTTTATAAGTAATTGAAAAATAACTTTGTCACTATTGTTTACCATGTGCCAAGACACAACAATGTGCAAAATGAGCTCATTATTATGAACTATGGCATGGATATGGCCATCACCTTGGTTATTTAGCTTCAAACCTATGACTGTTCATACACGATAGTCTTTTTTGTGATGATTTTTTTTTCAAAAGTTGTCATATTCCAAGTTTCATATTTGACGCATAAAATGACTCTGTGGGGAAGAATTTCATTCATTTAAGTTTTCTTCATTTCTTTGATTTTTTTTCAAAATAGGGTCGAAGTGGTGGACATGTTTTTTTTTATGGAAGGCAACAATCACTGCTCCATTTTCATTAAGAGGAAACCAGACTAATGCTGGCAAAATTATAGGTAGAAACACGACAACAGAGAAGAGCAACTATAGAGGGGGAGAAACAAGACACAAAGAAGCAACCCCGCAGGGAGGGCCTTCAACACTCATCATCTTCCGAACCGTTGGACGCTAGCTAGTGCGCAAGAAGCTTCACCGTCGTAGACGAAAAGCTTCAATCAGCCGAGATCAGCCCCGATGGAGTTGGAGCAGCCAAAGGGCAACACATCACCGAGTCCACACCTGGATGAAGTGCCATGTGCCGCCGAGGCTTTACACAACCGGCAACAGCGTAACCGAAGGGCATCACGCAGCCAAGTCGACACCCGGGAAACATCCTGGGCACTAGCCCGAGCCGTTAGGCGTCTTCAGAGGAGAGACTCCAGCCCTTCTGTAGAAGCACGAGCTTTGTGAGAACGGAGATAGAGAACCAACACCACCATTGACACCACCGTCTACTCCCTACTGGTCCCTCCAGCTGGTTCCATCTCCATGAACGATGCCCCCAGGAGCGACATGACGGCGAGATGCCAACATCGTCTGATCGGGAGTACCCAGATCGAGTGTTTCCTCCGGAGCGTGGAACGCTGAAGACGAGCAGAGTACCGCGACAACGCCTTCAGGGAGGAGGCGATGCCGCGGGCGCCGTCGCTGTCGGCTCCGGCCAAGGTAGGAGCAAGCCTAGGCTCGGTATAGACGCTCGCAACACCTGTCAGCTTGACGGCGACGTGGCCTGATGGCTGAGGGATGCCATGGTGGTGGACATGTCTATTAGCATAAAAGGCCGAATCTTTCAAAACCCTCGGTGGTTATCTGATACAATCACTACTTGTGTATATTAAAATGATTTTTTGGCAATTTGTAGGAGCAATCTATCACACACTTCTACGTCAAATTTGACTTATTTTTGAGAAATCGACATAAATTCATGTAAATAGCTAGCTAGAAAGAGGGAAAATATTAATCCACTATTTATTTTTGAGTATGTAAGTGTGTTGATACCAAGATTGGGAGATCCTAAGCTGGAACAGCTGCGGGCTTGGCCGACTCGCAACTGTTCAGGAACTACAGAGGCTAGTGCATACTCATAAGCCTAAAATCCTCTTTTTGTCTGAAACTAGGCAATGTAAAAGCTATGTGGAAGGGCTTAGATGGAGATTGGGCTTTAGAAATGTTATAACTTGTAAGGGAGTAGGTAAGGGTGGGGGTCTTGCTCTCTTCTGGGATGAGAGTGTGGAAGTAGACCTTTTTAAGATGAGTGAGCACCATATCGATGTAACCATCCGCTTACTCCCGGAGAACAATAAATGGAGATGCACTTTTGTGTATGGGGAACCTCGTACCAATGATCGTCATAATATGTGGAGTTTGTTGAGGCGTATTAAATCTCTGCTTCCCGGCCCTTGGCTAGTGGTGGGGGATTTCAATGAATGTATGTGGCAACAAGAGCATTACTCTCAAAGGAAAAGAGGTGAGAAGCAGATGCGGCTGTTCAGGGAAGCCCTGTCTGATTGCAACCTGTTTGATCTGGGGTTTAAGGGCAGGCCTTGGACCTATGACAACAAACAACTAGGTCACAAGAATGTCAGAGTGCGTTTGGACAGAGCGGTTGCCGGTGCTAATTGGACTAACTGCTTTCCTAAAGCCCAGGTAACTCACCTAACGTCCTCTAGATCAGATCATTGCCCACTGCTATTAAATTTGGACTATACTGTTGCTGTGAGTCGTGCTCCTCCTATACGCAGGTATGAAGCTTATTGGGAAAGAGAAGACTCCCTTGCTGAGCAAATTCACACAGCCTGGACGATGCACAAACGTCCAAATGACCTTGGTGAGATTGCTAATAACCTGAAGGGTGTTATGGGGTCCCTGCATGCTTGGAGTGGGTGGACCATTGGGTCCATTCCGAAGCAGATTGATAAGAAGAGAAGAGAACTAGAGAACATCAGCAAAAGACAGGATCAGAACAGTAGATGGAGAGCTAGGAAAATAAGTGCAGAATTGGATGAACTGCTGGAGAAGGAGGAAATCCGATGGAGACAACGTTCAAGAATTGAATGGCTGCGGTCGGGTGACAGAAATACTAAGTATTTTCACCGAAAAGCAACATGGAGACAGAAGAAGAACAACATTGTGAAACTTCAAACTGATAACGGTGAGGAAATCACGAATATTGATGTTATGGAGAATGTAACCACTGCTTTCTTCAAGGAGCTGTACACTGTGGATGATAATGTTCAGCCAGGGATTGTTGCGGATTTAATTCAGAGGAAAGTGAATGATCTGGATAATAAGGAGTTATGTGCAGAATTCACTGACGATGAAATTAGCTTTGCCCTCTTCCAGATTGGACCTGACAAGGCCCCTGGCCCTGACGGCTTCCCAGCCGGCTTCTTTCAGCGGAACTGGAGTTTACTCAAGCAAGATGTGATTCCGGCGGTTAGGAACTTCTTCCAATCTGGATCCATGCCGGAAGGGGTAAATGAAACTTCCATTGTGCTCATTCCAAAGAGCAAGAATCCTCTTTCTTTGAAGGACTATAGACCCATAAGTCTATGTAATGTTATTTATAAGATTGTGTCCAAGTGCTTGGCGAACCGGTTAAGACCACTGCTTTGGAATCTAATCTCTCAAACTCAGAGTGCTTTCATTCCTGGGCGTTTGTTGTCGGATAATGCACTTATCGCTTTTGAATGCATTCATGCCCTGCAGCACGGTACAAGAGATGCTGGCAACTTCTGTGCCTACAAACTGGACCTTATGAAAGCATATGACCGTGTTGATTGGAAGTTCTTGGAAATGGCTTTAAAGAGAGTTGGTTTTGATGATAAATTCATAAATTGGATTATGGTCTGTGTCAAAACTGTCAGATTCTCTGTCAGGTTCAACGGTAAACTGCTCCAGAGCTTCCTGCCTTCGAGAGGACTGAGACAGGGAGATCCCCTTTCCCCAATTCTATTCCTCTTCATTGCTGAAGGACTGACGTCTCTCCTTCATCACCACATTGCGAGTGGAAGTTTGCAGGAGTTAAAAATCTGCAGAAGGGGTCCGGGGATCTCACATCTGCTGTTTGCTGATGATAGCTTACTTTTCTTTAAAGCGAGTATGGAACAAGCACACAAACTGAAGAGGATTCTTCAGGACTATGAAGCAAGTACTGGCCAACGTCTCAGCCCGGCTAAATGCTCCCTTTTATTAGGGCAGCATGTTTCTGAGGATGAAGGTTCTGTTGTGGCGGCCATCCTAGAAATTCAAAACACTTCTTTTGACGAAAAATATCTCGGTCTTCCTGTCCCCGAAGGTAGGATGAAAGATGACAAATTCCAACCCTCTAAAGACAGACTCCGGAAGAAATGCTCGGACTGGTCTGAAAAATACATGGCTGGACCTGCTAAGGAAGTTTTGATCAAAGCAATTGCCCAGGCCATTCCCATTCATGCTATGAGCATTTTCAAATTTTCAGCTGGCTTATGTGATGACTTTGAACAAATCATTAGGAACTTCTGG
Organism: Poa pratensis; assembly: GCA_947311845.1. Taxonomy (NCBI): domain Eukaryota; kingdom Viridiplantae; phylum Streptophyta; class Magnoliopsida; order Poales; family Poaceae; genus Poa; species Poa pratensis. The sequence continues at coordinate 16,630,440 of CAMZMU010000040.1, read as the reverse complement.
TGGGGAGATGAAGAGGATCACAGGAAAGTTCATTGGATGGGGTGGGAGAAGATGACAAGGTCTAAGGCTCATGGGGGAATTGGGTTTAGAGACTTCAGAGCTTTTAACCAAGCCTTGCTAGCGAAACAAGCTTGGAGGCTGATTGAGTACCCGAACAGCCTGTGTGCTCAACTGTTGAAAGCTAAATACTATCCTTCAGGTCACCTGATTGACACTGCTTTTATTCAGAATGTTTCTCCATGTTGGCATGGTATTATGCATGGTTTAGAACTTCTGAAAAATGGTATGATCTGGAGGATTATCTCGGGCTCTCAGGTGAAAATTTGGTGGGACAACTGGCTCCCCAGAGGAAATTTGAAAGTTATTGGGAAAGCTGCTGCAAACAGATGGAAATGGGTCTCTGATCTTATTGATCCAACTACAAATACCTGGAAGGAAGATATGATCCGTAGCATCTTCTACCCTTCTGATGCCGATCATATATGTAACCTCAAAATCCCATCTTCCAGTGGTGAGGATTTCCTAGCTTGGCACTATGAAAAATCTGGGATGTTCACTGTTAGAAGCGCTTACAAGCTAGCCATGAAATGTAAAGCTACTGACTGTGAGGCTGGGATGAGCACAAAAGGTGGGGGAGAAAGAGAGCTCTGGAAACTGATTTGGAACGCAAAGACCCCACCAAAAGTGAGAGTATTTGGTTGGAAGTTGGCTACAGATTCTCTAGGTGTTCAAGTTCACAGATGCAGAAGGAATATGGATAAAATTCCCACCTGCCAAATCTGTGGTATAGAACCTGAAACAAGTTATCATGCTATGATGAATTGCACAAAAGCTACAGCGCTCAGACATTGCCTTAGGAAGGCCTGGAACTTACCAGATGAGAAGAACCTGAGATATACTGGAAAAGATTGGGTTTTGGTTTTGTTAAGTCAGATGAATGACCAAATGAGAACAAAACTCCTCCTCATGTGGTGGAGAACATGGCATCTGAGAAACAATGTGATCTTCGATGATGGTAAAGGTGGGATTGAACAGTCTGCCTACTTCCTGCAGTCTTTGCTATCTTCTTCCCAAGATAAAAGGGATGTCGAGGTCCTTGCTGACCCCAAAGGAAAAGGGCCGATGTATCCGGAAGCCAAGGAAGTGATTTGCTCTCATGTCGAAAGTCCAGCCGTGTGGGCTAAACCTGATGCAGGGTGGGCGAAATTAAATTGGGATGCAAGTTTCTGGGAGGAAAACAATAGCGGAGGTTGGGGGGCTATTCTCAGAGATGAAGCAGGGAAAGTGTTGGTGACTGCTTGGGGTGAAATTAAAAACTGTCCAGATGCTGAAACTGCTGAAACTATTGCGTGCCTGAATAGTGTCAAAGCAATTTTGCCTAACTACGCTGGCTTGGTGCAGCTGGAAAATGATTGCGCTGCACTAATCTCTAAGCTGGAAGGGGAAGGTACAAGCAAGTCGGCGAATTCTGGTGTTCTCATGGATATCAGATCTGTGTTGAGCTCCATGCAGGGTTACAAAGTGGCCAAGGTGAACCGTGATGGTAATACTGTAGCTCATAAGTTGGCTAGATTGTTTAGGCAAAGCGGTGGTGAGAGAGTTTTAGTTGGTTCTGCGCCGCCCTGCGTGGTGAGCATTATTGATCATGAATGTATTGAACAAAACTTTTCGTCTTAAGTTATAAACCAGAAAATTCAAAAAAAAAAAGATTGGGAGATCGTAGTTTTCATCAAAAGAAATACTAACTAGGTAGTAGCTACATACGATGACCAGATGTCAGACAGATTTCGATGCAATGATGGCACAACATCGTGGCGAACGGCCGGACGGAGCGCTAGAAACTGCCATCAGCACTGCCGCACCCTTGTCCGGTCTCTTCGCGTCTCAGTGGCACACATGAAGGAAGTGACAGAGGGTTTGGTTGTGATCGATCGATCGATCTGATATCCTGATAGATACTATTTGTATGACTGTATGACTGATGGGGATAATGGGCAGGACAAGATTTGGTCTCCAAAAATGCATCTAGGCCAATATGGATGGGTGATTGGGCTTCTAGTGGCTGCAGACCGGTCCAAATCTGTTAAGTATAGGCCAATTAATCACCTAATTACCATCGGTCAGTGGTACATAAATGGTGCACACTACTAGTACAGTCTACAGTAGTTATGAACAAAATAACCAGCAGCTATCAAGCGCTCAACCAGAAAATATGTACGCGTAAACAATCATTTAATCTAAACTAAAGCGCTACACCTTTTTTGCGAACAAACACCGCAGAATTTTTCTCACAAGAAAGGAAAAATACCCATCCTATTCGCATGAATATATATGACTGAATGATTGATAGTACCATCTTTTGCTCCGAAACATTCGTGCAACCATACATGAGAAGTAGCACAGCGATTTTGTGTACTCACTCCGTTCCAAATTACTTGACTTTCATATATCCACATGTGATGTATATACACACTAAAAGATGTCTACATTTAGACAAATAAAAGTCATCTATTTTGGAACGGAGGGAGTACTAAATTTGGACGATACATATGATAACAGTACCATGCGCATTACTACTACTACCAAATTGACATGATAAGATCCTTTGCCGCTTTCAGTTCAGCCGGCAGAATTCTGGTTATAAGCTCCTTGAGAACAGACGGGCAGCTGGATTTTAGATGCTCAAAACCATCGCTGGCCATCATGGCCTGCAGATTGGACGGAGAAGCCAGCAATTTGAAACAAGCTTCTTTGAGACCATGAAAGCCATGCACTAGGACACGGGCTTATAGCCCAACTCTAACTCGACTAGTACTCAAACTCACCCAGACTGCTTTATCTCGCGCGTGCGAGCGGTCCCTCTTCCCTTTCCTGTTTTAGCTTTCCTATTCCCTTTGCCCTTTTCCTTTTCGGGTCTATTCGGACCCGTCGCCGCCAACCCCCGCGAGGCCGCGACTGCCAGCATCCTTGCCGCCGCCGCCGTGCCATCCCATTCCCCCATGGCGACCCTCCCTCTCCCTCCCCAACGAACACCTCCCATCCGAGCAGGGGAGGGCCGACGACCCACCTCTTCCCCGAGAACCTCTCCGGCGATTCCCTTCCGCCGAATACAACCTCCCCTCCGAGCGGCAGCCGCCAGGACCAGGAGTAGGAGCGGGGCCCTAGCCGCCGCCTGTCTACCCCTTCTCCCCAGCAACCCCTCCACTGGCTTCATTTTCCCTACCTCCGAGTATTGCTGCCGAGTGGTACGACCACGCCGGAGCCTCTTCTCCCATTTTGTTTTGCCAACCAGCACGTAGCCCGGTGAGAATCTTGCCCAAACCAACCTTCTCATTCCCTTCTGACTTTTGAGTCTATTTAGTGCCAGATGTTGTTCCTGTTAATTAATCCAAAGTATATGATTTTCGCGCGCACCTAGGGTTCCGGCCGCCGCCGGCGGCGCGGCCCGCCCTAGCCTCCCCCTCTCTCCCCTCTCGCGCGTGTCCGCCGCCCCCCGCGGCGGCGGCGCGCGCCCTCCCAGCTCCTCCTTCCCCGTCCCTCCCTGCTCCTCTCCTCGTCGCCGCCGTCGGCTGAGGTCGTCGGGCGCGGCCCGCGCGGCGCCGGCCTGTCCCTCCCCGCGCCAGGATGGGTGGAGGCGTGGCTCTGCTTCTCTGGTGGCGGTGGTCCTCGGCCGGCGGCGGCTCGGTTTTGGCCGGGAGGCGGTGTGGCGGCGGTGAGCTTCGGCGGCGCGGCTACTCAGGGTCTTCTCGGCTGCCGGAGGTGAGCGCAGCAGCGGCGGCGCGCCAGTTGGTGGTGCGGGTGGCTAGGGTTCCGTCGGGGCCCTGCAGGCCTAGATCTGGGCCCTTTGGGCCCGATCTAGGTCAGCGTGGGCCCAAGCTCGACCCGGCTACCCGGTTTGACTGAGGTTCGATGCTTGTGACGGAGTGGCGGCGACAACAACACGTCTTCTACAGCGTGGCGCCGGGAGCTTCGCGGACCCTTTTTGGGTCCGGCCGGGTCTTTGGTGCCGATCTTGAGGGTAACAGCGGCGTCGGCCTACGTGCAGCAGCGTGGTGGCAGAGACTTCACGGACCCTTTCAGGGGCCGGCCGGGCTTGACCTGCCTGGTGTGTCTCTGCTACCGCGTTCGGTCGGCACCCGCCGATGGCGGTGGAGGTAGTCCTCCAGGTGGCTATGATGCAGCCGCCCTCCGGCTCCAATGTGGCTTGGTGTGCTCCTGCGTGCTGCGTCCGGTCGGTTACCGTCTATGGCGGTGGAGGTCGATCCCTCCCACGTGGTTGTGGTACTGCAACTCTGTCTATGGCGGGTCTTTTCTCGGTTCGACCGGTCGTGATGCGCTTACCTGGTGATACGACAATGGTGACCTCAATTCCGTGGTGGCGCTTGTTGGTGGGTGGCAAGATGGGTGGAGCACGCCGGACTATCCAGGGTTGTGGTTTTTTCGAGGTCGGGAGAAATCCTTGTCATTTGACACCGACGCGGTGATGCTTGTGAGTGTCGCCGCTCCTTCCTGAAGGGCGTCGGGGGTACCTCTTCCCCACTACCTGTAGCGTACCGGGGGAAACCCTAGGACTAGTCCGGACAGCAGCAGCGTCGTCGCTGTTTTCCTTCTTGGAGGTGTTATTTGGTACACGACGATTCAGTGTGCTAGGATAGTGGTGGGACTCTGCCGGAGAGAGCGCAGCGGTTGCGGGTCGCCTTTGTTTTCGTTGATCCGCCAATGTCGGCTTTCTTTTCTTTTCTTGTTCTCTTTCTTTTCTTTTGGGCGTGACTGTGCTGTTTTGCCCCAGCAGTGGACTCAAAACTTGTATCGGGTGGTTGCTATTATTATAGCGGGGCGAAAGCCTATTTCTTCAGAATTGCAAAATCCGTTTACAAGCAAAATCACATGGACTTTCCGAGTGTGATTCTTCAATAATATTAGTTAGATTTGAGCTGGACTTCGTTGAGTGATCAGATCTGGGAATTGTTGGGTGCAGCTGGTTGCCTTAAGTACTACGATCTTGTCTGCTTAGGTGAATCTTCAGTTATTAGGATTATTGCACTTATTCAATTGTGGTGCTCTTCACACCTTTTATAAAGCACAATTTTCTAAAATCCAGCAAAATTTGGATGATTATTTGAATGACATGGTTGCATGTCAACTGATTTTAGTTCTCTGTGAGATGCAAATGCACAAAAGCTTTTTTTGTTTCGTTTTTTTGTATTTATTTTCTTAACTCGGTTACATATGAAACCAGTATTTTTACTAGTTGTGTTACTTGAGGTGTTAAACTAGATTTAATAAACACTAAGCTAGACCTGAGCAGTTTCAAACTATTTACACTCTAATTCAAGCGTTTCAATTTTCAAGTGGCACTTCAATCAATTTTTAACGAGGGTACTTGAGGTGCTGGGTGTCGAACTCATCTACCAGGGAGCTTGATCTTTCTCTAATTACTGAGATTAGTTTAATTAACTATGCCACCTTTTTGTGTGGAAAGCTGATAGGGAAGAATCTATTGCCTGTATTTTGCCAGCGCTCTTTGATGCTTTAAGTAACCAAAGTGCGGTTCCCAACAATGTTATTGCTACCCCTGCTGGTTGTAGACCCATAGGCGACCCGTAGGCCACATCCCTAGCGGTATGCCTTGCAGAACCTATGGCTCATGATCCAACTATGTTCAGTCTTTGGTTATAGCCTTGGTAACCCGTTTATTATGTATTTGGTAATATCTTAATAGTTCAAGTTTGGTATCTTTTTTATAGATATTTGGGTAATCTTTCTCTCGATTTTACCATTGGTAATTTGTTTGCTACATGCTTGGTAATCTTTGACTAGCTTTTTAGATTTGTAACTTGTTTGCTATATAATTGGTAACATCACACTAGTTTAGCCTTGGTAATTCATCTGTTATGTACTTGGTATCTTAATAGTTCAAGCTTGCTAACTTTTTTGCTAGATACTTGGCAATCCTCTAGATTTCACCCTTGGTAACTTGCTTGCTATATGCTTGGTAATCTTCGACTAGCTTATTAAGTTATTAGCATTGGTAACTTGGTTTGCTATATAGTTCGTAATATCTTGTTAGTTTAGCCTTGGTAACTCATTTGTCATGTACTTAGTAATATCTTAATAGTTAAAGCTTGGTAACTTTTTCACTAGATACTTGGTAATCTTTCTCTAGCTTTTAGCCTTGGTATGTCACTAGTTTTTAGATTGGTAACTTGCGTTTTATGTACTTGGTAGCGTTCCACTATCTTTTTAGATTTGGTAACCTATGTGCTAGGTACTTTGATAACTTGTTTTGATTTGTACTTGGTAATCATTCCACTAGTTTTTTTAGTTGGTAAATTGTTCATTATGTACTTGTTAATCTTTCGCTAGCTTTTTAGTTTGGTAACTTGTTCGTTACGTACTTGCTAATATTCAACTAGCTTTTATGTTGGTTAATTTGCTCGCTGGGTACTTTGCAATATTCAATTAGCTTTTATCTTGGTAACCTTTTTGCTAGGTACTTGGTAATATCTTACTAGTTTTAGCTTGGTAACTTCTTTTGCTAGGTATTCGGTAATATTTTACTAGTTAGCTTGGTAACTGATTTGTTAGGTACTAAGTAATCTTCAACCGACTTTAGCTTGGTAATTTGTTTGCTAGGTGCCTGGTAATATCTTACTAGTTTTGGCTTTGGTAACTTGCTTTTGTTAGGTACCTAGTAATATCTTATTAGTTTTACCTTGGTAACTTCCTTTTTATGTACTTGGTAATATTTCACTAGCTTTTTAGAATTGATAACCTACTTGATAGGTACTTGGTAATGTTCCAATCGCTTTTTTAGCTTTGGTAACTGATTTGATATGCACTTGGTAATCTTGCACTTATTTCTTTAGTTTGGTAACCTGTTTGATATGTACTTGGTAATCATTCCACTAGTTAGGCTTTGGCATTCAAATGCCTGTTAATCTGAAGGTACTTTCAGCCTAGTGAAATGTTACACATTTCTGTACTTGAAAGTATTTTTGTGCCTTAAAATGTAATGTATTTTCGGATACACATAGATTATTTGGGTTATTGAGCCTCATGTGAAGCTGCAATTGTTTTCTCTAGGTTGTTTTCTTCACAAATTCTGTCACAGAGTCAAACCAGCTTGCATTGATGATTGTCTGACTCCACAATGACATCCATGGCATTATTTCGCTTAGGAATGGATACCACGGGGATTCTGCTGCGACAATTGGTGATAATGCTCAATGCATTTAGAAATTTTACATTGTCCAGGACCTTGGGTAAATTTTCCTCTAGTGGTCTAGGAACACTCAGGAGAAACCTGATAAATTTTATGTCTTAGTTCACCCTTTTACTCTTTCGTTGAAACAGTTGGTCCTATAATATAGTTGAAATTCTAATGGTACCATCATTTGAGCTCCACATAGAAAGATCAATAAAAAAGTGATAGTTGCTGATCACGTGTCAAGGTAGCTAAATTAGGTTGGATTTATACCATTCACGTGTCAAGGTCGCTAAATTAGGTTGGATTTATACCTTTTCCAGTGCACACATTTGTTATTTAGGTGTTGTACATTTTGTTGAACGTTCTGTATCAATTGTAATTCTAATCCATGTGGTGTATTTGATATACTTGGCTCCAGATTTACAGCTCTAGCAATTAGGGTGGATTTGTCCATTTGGGGGAGTGGACTTTGCCTTACGAACCGCGTCGAGGATGTCGTCCAGGTCTCTTCACCAGCCACTTGCCTTTCCTCTTTGATTAGTACTTTACTTATTACTGCTACAAAATCTCAGACGCAATTTCCAGATATCATGCATGGGTAACGATATTTAGAAAATCAATGGAGCAACAGCTGAAATGGTCCCCTAGTGACCACTTGTAATTAGGAACTTGATGGTTATTAGGCTAGTTTAATTCATGTAATGTACAGCTACACCAAGCCTATGGTCTGTTTGCTACCAATATGCTTTGTGTTGTTGGTTGTGGTGTGGTGGTGTGTTGTTGTCGTTGCTGTTGAGTTGGTATCTGTTGTTTGACCGTGCTTCGGTCTGTTCTAGTCTTGCTAGTCGTTGTACGATTTTCAGGCCTAGTTTCCCTTATCAAATAAGCCAAGCTTCTTCTTAGTATCAATGAAACACAGATGTATCTGCATTTCGTCAAAAAATGATGTTTAGTGCGCCTAGTGCGTCGGGCTGCATTGAATTGTTTTGGTATTTAATTTGCTATCATGAGACAGAACACTTTAGGCTCACAATGTTTCTTGCTAGTCTGCTATACTGTACGCACAGCGATTCAATAACCTGTAGCCATGATGGTTCCTATCCTACATGTGTCGTGGTTACTGCTTTCAAGCTATAGATGACAGTCCCAGCTTAAATCCCCAGAAGATAACTACAAATCACCATTGGACTAATCTGAACTTCTTGTCTGAAACTAGTAGGTACTGATCTGACCACTTTTAGAAATATCATGAAATAAAATGGTTTCAGTGCTGAACAAGTTGAGCGTTATCCTGGTTGTGGTTGCCTAATTCAGAAAAATTATGTGGATTGATTACATCCATTTAGCAGTCAGATTGGTTGGTGATGGGATCCCAAATGCCAGTGAGTTGCCTCCTGATTCTAGTCAAATTTGTTCGAGTGAAAACACGGTGACACATATTTTCTGTAAATTGTTGCAAGCCAACCAGTCTAGCCCCGTGTGTGTGTTCCTTTGCTTGTATGAACAACAGTTAGCTCCTTTAAAAAAAACATTTCATGCCAATGAGGGTTGGGTGTTTGGAAATGGAAAAGCAGTCCATAAAGCATTTTTTATTTGTTATAGATGAATTACATAGGTTATTATCTATGTGAGATGCCAGCCATGCTTATTTATAATGGAAAACAGTAACGGTGACCTTGACTGTGTTGTGAGTTACCATAAGCGCCTGCACAATTTTCTGTCGTTTCAATTATTTTTCTTTTGTCTAAATTGCAGATATGATATGGAGGCTATTTATTTCGATGGTGTCAGAACCTCAAAAAGACATCAACTTGAGTCTAAACTCTTGCAGGTTTGCCCTTATGTCTTGGTCTAATCTCAGTCTGTTGTATAAAATGATAATTCCTCGCTGCTCGCTTAATCAACAGTTTGGTTATGTACTTTTGTTATGCATAACGTGAACCAATCAGTCGTATTTATACAGGGTCCAGTCTCTTCGTGCACGTTGTAGTCATCTCGCTTAATGAACAAGTTGCCTATTAGTTAAACTTGTAAGAAACATCACAGATTTGCTGTTTTCACTTTTTTGGCAGTTGAGATAGATACACTATCGGCCATCTGAGGTACTGCTATGCTAAAATTAGTGAAACCTTCCAAATACTATCTGTAATAATATTATAATATTAGCTATAAATGAACACAGGGGAAACTTAGATTTTTTTTTCTAAATTCGAGATCTATTGTTTCAGGGGAAACTTACCAAAGCTCTGGCTGAACCTGTTGAAGCCCTTCTAAATTCAGCCAGTGAGGACACCTGGCCAGCTATTAGTAAGCTTCTTCAACGTGAGACAAAAGCTGCCATTTCAGGTATTGAATCTGCTATTTCAACTTTTGAGCTTGATGAAGCTACTGAGAAAGAACTGCTTTCGAGATTGGAGAATCATGGAAGGGGTGTTGTTGAATCAGAGGCAAAAGAAGAAGCTGCAAGGGTCTTGATCCGCATGAAGAACAGGTGAGCTGTGCTTCATCTCAAACTAAAGAAAGAAACATCTTCTGCGCGAAAAACTAAAATTGGCAAAATTGTATAGGTGTTGGTATTATTTTGTGACTGGCTTTTTTAGCTTGGTAATGTGAGTTCTTTTGATAGCTGGTAACTTGATTGATTAGGTCTTGGTATCATTTGTGGGTGGCTTTTTTAGCTTGGTAATGTGAGTTCTTGATTCACAAATACATATTTATTATCTTTTTCAAATACATATTTTTAGCTTGGTAATGTGAGTTCTTGATTAGTGGTTTTCAGTTCCAATTTAAACTAGTTTCCAATAAAAGTGGCATATATGATTCACAAATACATATAAATTATCTTTTTCAAATATTTCAGTTCGTTTCATTGGAAGTATCAAAATATTTCCAATACCGACATATATCTTTTTCTTACTAATTCCAGTTCTTTCTAGATATTTGACTAGTATTGGTTCGATAACATCTTTGGTATCAAAAAAAATATGACATATAACAAAGACTTACTGAATTTTTGTCATACCAAATATGATTCCAGCTAGATTTCAAAAATCAGTTATTTTGATTATGGATATCAATATTATATCAACAAACTATGACATAGAATATTGAAATATGAGGCATCTTGTTCCAATTCATATATGAAATGAATCACATATCCATGTTAACCAGATATGTCACAAGGATGGTCTTAATATCATATTGGTATCAAAATAACATGATATATATTACATACAGTTACCGACTATGTGTCGTACCAAATATGATCCAGTCACGTTTCATAAATCAATTATTAATATCATGAACACCGCTATTATATTAACAAACTATGTCATATAGTATTGAAATATGAGGCAACCTTTTTCCGTTTCAGGCCATGATAGGAAAGATGTACGAATAGGAAATGCATATGATTGTCATGTCATGCACACTCCAATCCTATAGATTTGGTTTGTACCAATGTTTGTTTGATTCCATCAAAAGAATTGTAAAATAAGGTTGGAGTGGATGTTAGAATTCCTATGAGAAGTAGTACAAATGATTTCTTAGGAAAAATTTCTATAGAATCCAATCTTACAAATCAAACAAGCAAGAAAGGAAAATTTCTTATAGGATTGAATCCTTCAAAAATCTTATGCAATTCCTTTGACTCAAACATGCCCTCATATATGACACTAACATATCCATGAGCTCGCTAAGATCTCGGCAACAAAAAAAATTGGTGTACATTTCATTCATTTATGGAATTTGAGTTGTATACAAGAAAATTGTTAAACTGCTGCTAGCTAACCAATTAGATGCAATTTAGACGAGCAGTAAATCACAAATCCATCTACTCAACAGAAAAGGTCGGGAAAAAAAGAAAGGGGCCAGTGATCTCCGGCAGCAAACAAATCCCGGCTAAGAGGGCGCCGACAGTAGAGGAAGCAGGTCGCCAATCTCGCCTGGATCGGCGCCACCGCCTCCGCCCTCGCCTTGCCCGTCGGCAGGCCCGTAGCCTCGCCATCAATCCGGACGCCGTCTTGATAGTCGCTGCGTGAGATCGTCGTACCTCCACTGCAGCGTCGTCGTTTCCTCACGGCCGGAAAGGCGACGCCGTCTCGCCGTCCAAACCAGAGCACTCCGGCCGCCAACTTCTTCTCACGCCTCTATAGCACCGTCGCCTTTTATGGATCAAGATGCTGCCGAAATATTGTTGAAATATTAGCATATAACAATTCCAGAAAAATCCCTAAAGGCCCATGCTGTCATGCGGTCAATTGAAATGTTTGTCTTAATGGAAAATAAATATGAGTTGAAACGTCTGTCTTAAGTGTTCTTAAGTACGGGAGTTTTCAGAATTCATTGAGAGCTGAAACCTTCGTCTTAAGTGCTATTAAGTACGGGAGTTTCAGAATTCATTGCGCTTAATGGAGAATGAATTTGAGCTGAAACGTTTTGTCATAAATGCTCTTAAGTACGGCCGTTACCAGTCTCTTAATTCTCCTCTTAATAGCGTGTATTTCCGTTGGACTTCGGTCTGCGTGTGTGTGCCTATATAAGAGAGGTCGCTCATCTCAAGCGCAGAACACAACACATACATCTGCTCGCGCCGCCACCATTGTTCCACATACTGTTGCTGTCATCGTTGATCCCATCCTGTCCACCGCGTACACGGCTGACGGAGAGCAGGCCTCCGAAACTCCGTGTCTCCAGATCCTGTACGGGAGAGGGGCGATTAGGTTTTTGGGGAGCGTCTCCTACGCGACTGCTCGCTCCCGTTCATCTGCATCAATTACGTCCGCGTCGTCTTCTTCATCACCATGGCCACCGACGCCGACAAGGCTGCTGCTGACAAGAGGATGGCCGACGAATCCACCGCCTCTGCTGCTGCGGCCAACTGGCCTACTGGAGGGTATAATATGTTTATCCCTCTTCTGATTATTTCCATGTCTGCAGTACTAGGGATATGCGTAGATGTTCTACTATCTGTCTAGTACGTAGTTTTATCATCAAGTTTCAGTATGTCATTAGCACGACTTTTGTTATGTTCATGATTTATTATTGGATTAATTTAATCGAACAATTGCCTATATACTCAACAATCAAAAAACCTAATATGTGTAGGCAATTTTCGATCCAAGGTTTTGCTGCTGCACTGAAACCAGCCCGTTTACGGGGACATATTTTAAGCGTTGGCAAACCAAAACCACCTTATGGCTCACTGCGATGAACGTGTTCTGGGTCGCCGGTGTTACTCCCACTGGAACGATTGCTCCTGAACAGGAGAAGGCGTTCAGGGAAGCCACCGTCGTCTTTGTTGGAACCGTTCTGAGCGTGATCGGAGATAAGTTGGTTGATGCATATTTACATGTGCGGGTTGCCAAGGACCTATGGGAGGCGCTCGAATCTAAATTCGGCGCAACCGATGCTGGAAGCGAGATGTACACTATAGAGCAGTTCCACGATTACAAGATGGTTGAAAACCGTTCTGTATTGGAACAAGCTCATGAGATACAGTGCATCGCTAAGGAGCTTGAGCTTCTCAAGTGTGTGCTACCGGGCAAATTTGTCGCGGGATGCATAATCGCTAAGCTGCCTAATTCCTGGAGGAACTTTGCTACTACTCTGAAACACCAGAGGCGTGAATTCTCAGTTGAGGATGTCATCGGCCATCTGAGTGTCGAGCAGAACTCGAGAGCAAAGGACTCGCACGGAAAAGGGACCAGGGAACTTCTGTCGCCAATTTTGTACAGAAGAATTCCAACTTCCACAAGCCCAAGGGGAAACATGGAGTCCAACAGAATACCGACTTCAAGAAGAAGGGCAAGAAGCCCTTCAACAAGGATAAGAAGAAAGGAGCTGCTTCACATGTGGTTCAGAGGAACATTGGGCTCCCAAGTGCCCAAAGAAGTTCAAGAAACCAGGACAGGACTCCAAGTCTGTCAACATGATTGTGAGCAACAATGAGAATGGTGCATCTGGGTACGGTAATTTGTTTACTGTATTTTCTGTTTGTCAGTCTAACGATTGGTGGATTGACACAGGTGCAAATATTCATGTATGTTCTGACATCTCATTGTTTTCTTCTTATCAGGTCACAGGGAACGGATCCGTATTGATGGGGAATGGCGCAAGTGCTTCTGTTCTTGGTGTTGGCACGGTCGATCTGAAGTTTACTTCGGGAAGGATCGTGCAGCTCAAGAACGTGCAGCATGTCCCCGCCATCAAGAAGAATCTCGTTAGTGGCTCCCTTCTATGTAGAGAAGGGTTTAAGTTGGTATTTGAGTCTAATAAAGTAGTTGTTACGAAATATGGACTGTTTGTTGGAAAAGGCTATGAATGCGGAGGCTTGTTCCGCTTTTCCCTCGCTGATTTTTGTAATAAAGTCGTGAACAATATTCATTCGAATGTTAATGAAGCAGAAGTTTGGCATTCACGTCTTTGTCACATTAGTTTCGGTTGTATGACGCGGCTAGTAAAATCGAATTTAATCCCAAGTTTCACTTTAGCCAAAGGTTCTAAATGCCATTCGTGTGTACAAGCAAAGCAACCTCGCAAGCCCCACAAGGCTGCGGAGGAGAGACACTTGGCACCGTTAGAACTTATACATTCTGATCTATGTGAGATGAATGGTGTGTTGACTGAAGGTGGAAAGAGATACTTCATGACTCTGATAGATGATTCCACTAGATATTGCTATGTATATTTGTTAAGCACCAAAGATGAGGCTCTACACTACTTTAAAATCTATAAGGCAGAAGTTGAGAATCAACTTGAAAAGAAAATTAAACGATCCGGTCAGATCGTGGTGGAGAGTACTTCTCAATGAGTTTGATTCTTTCTGTGCGGAACATGGTATTATTCATGAGAGGACGCCTCCCTATTCCCCAGTCAAATGGGGTTGCTGAACGGAAAAACCGTACTCTAACAGATTTGGTTAACGCCATGTTAGATACATCGGGTTTATCCAAGGCATGGTGGGGGGAGGCTATATTGACTCATGTCATGTCCTGAATAAAGTTCCGACAAAAGACAATGAGATCACTCCCTATGAGCAATGGGAGAAGAGAAGAACGACACTCTCATACTTACGTACTTGGGGCTGTTGGCGAAAGTCAATGCCGATCCCCAAAAAGCGTAAGCTTGGACCAAAGACCGTGGACTGTGTTAATTTGGGCTACGCTAAGAATAGCGTCGGCTATAGATTTCTAGTAGTGAAATCTGAGGTACCTGACGTGAAGGTCGGTACAATTATGGAGTCTAAAGATGCTACATTCTTTGAGGATATTTTTCCTATGAGAGATATGCAAAGCACTTCTAGACAGGAATCTGATGAGACTCCTGAACCTGCCATTCCTATGGAATATTATGAACAAACACATGATGAAAATCCTGAGAAGGATGACGAGGAAACCCTTGGTAGGGGCAAGAGACAGAGGACTGCAAAGTCCTTTGGTGATGATTTCCTTGTGTACCTTGTGGATGATACTCCCACTTCTATTTCAGAGGCTTATGCGTCTCCGGATGCTGATTACTGGAAAGAAGCGGTCCGTAGCGAGATGGACTCCATCATGGCTAACGGAACATGGGAAATTACTGAACGTCCCTATGGTTGTAAACCATTGGGATGTAAGTGGGTGTTCAAAAGAAGCTTAGGCCCGATGGTACAATTGAAAAGTACAAGGCTAGGCTTGTGGCCAAGGGTTATTCCCAGAAAGAAGAGGAAGATTTCTTCGATACTTATTCACCAGTGGCCAGACTGACCACCATACGAGTATTACTCTCTTGGCGGCCTCGCATGGTCTTCTCGTCCACCAGATGGATGTTAAGACGGCTTTCCTGAACGGAGAGCTAGACGAGGAAATCTACATGCAACAGCCAGATGGCTTTGTATTAGATGGTCAGGAAGGAAAAGTGTGTAAGTTACTGAAATCTTTATATGGCCTGAAACAAGCACCTAAGCAATGGCATGAGAAGTTCAATACAACTTTAACCTCTGCTGGTTTTGTTGTTAATGAAGCTGACAAATGCGTATACTATCGCCATGGGGGGGCGAAGGAGTTATACTGTGCTTGTATGTTGATGACATACTGATATTTGGGACCAACCTCAAAGTGATTGAGGAGGTTAAGTCATTTTTGTCTCAGAACTTTGAGATGAAAGACCTTGGTGTGGCTGATGTTATTTTGAACATCAAGCTACTGAGAGATAATGAAGGTGGGATTACACTGTTGCAATCCCACTATGTTGAGAAGATTTTGAGTCGCTTTGGATATTCAGACTGCAAAATTTCTCCAACACCATATGATCCTAGTGTGCAGATTCGAAAGTTCACAGGCACAGCTAAGGATCAGCTGAGATACTCTCAAGTAATTGGTTCACTCATGTACCTAGCGAGCGCTACAAGGCCTGACATCATGTTTGCTGTGTGCAAACTGAGCCGGTTTGTTTCCAATCCGGGTGATGTACATTGGCGTGCTGTTGAAAGAATTATGCGCTATCTAAAGGTACTGAGAATATGGACTTCACTATACTGGAAGCCATCAGTGCTTGAAGGTTATTGTGATGCGAATTGGATCTCTGATGCTGATGAGATGAAAGCCACAACGGGTTATGTGTTTACCCTTGGAGGTGGTGCTGTTTCCTGGAAGTCTTGCAAGCAAACGATCCTGACGAGATCGACAATGGAAGCAGAATTAACAGCATTGGACACATCTGGTGTCGAAGCAGGATGGCTTCGAGATCTGTTGATGGACTTGCCTGTGGTTGAAAAGCCAGTTCCGGCTATCCTTATGAACTGTGACAATCAGACAGTGATTACCAAGGTCAAGAGTTCAAAGGACAACATGCAGTCCAACAAACATATAAGAATGAGATTAAAAGCTGTCAGACATTTGAGAAACTCCGGAGTGATAGCGCTGGATTATATCCAGTCGGCTAAGAATCTGGCAGATCCCTTTACTAAAGGGCTATCACGTGTTGTGATAGAAAATGCATCGAGGGAGATAGGGATGAAACCCACATGAGTTGCCATGGTAGTAACCCAACCTATGTGATCGGAGATCCCGTGAAGTAGGACCTGGGAAAACAAGCTAGTGGTTAACTGAGGAGAGTATACTTTTACTAACCCACTCCGTTGGAGATGCACTACTCTCGGTAACTGTATGGCAGGTTGACATTTGTCTTAATGTGTTCCAAGTCTTTGTATAAGCAAGACGCTATCCTACAGAGCGATCTTTGGAGGAACACACCTATATGAGCTAGACTGCTGGTCACAGTCTATGAGATTGGGTTGATCTCTAGAAGTTCATGAATAGGTCAGGAGTGTGACTAATATGCTCCACCCGAGGGGTCAGCCTTCGGTAGCCTAGTACTGGTAAGACGTTTGGTGAAACTACTTTACGCCAAATTGACAATTCAAGGCATAGTCCATTGTCAGTTGTGAAGGAGTGTAGCTATTCATTTAGGTGGAGCTCAACCTTAACAGGTCTCCACTGAAAATACTGGTATATCAAAACAGTGTTTGGAACAGAGAACAACATCATGGGTCTTTGGGATCTGGTGGGGGATTGCTGAAATATTGTTGAAATATTAGCATATAACAATTCCAGAAAAATCCTAAAGGCCCATGTTGTCATGCGGTCAATTGAAATGTTTGTCTTAATGGAAAATAAATATGAGTTAAAACGTCTGTCTTAAATGTTCTTAAGTACGGGAGTTTTCAGAATTCATTGAGAGCTGAAACCTCCGTCTTAAGTGCTACTCCCTCCATTCCTGAATGTAAGGTGTATAGTTTTCTGCACGAATATTAAGATATGGGTATTTGGCATACGGTGGACTCATCTTTTTCTAGAAAAAATCGGGAGATATGAGTTCCTAATATAAGCAAATTGAAAACAATACACCCTATAAATTAGGATTCATTTTTGGATGGGTAAAATTGTCCATAAATCGCATTATACCTTATATTCTGGAATTTTTCTGAAAAAACTATACACCTTACATCAAGGAACGGAGGGAGTATTAAGTACGGGAGTTTCAGAATTCATTGCGCTTAATGGAGAATAAATTTGAGCTGAAACGTTTTGTCATAAATGCCCTTAAGTACGGCCGTTACCAGTCTCTTAATTCTCCTCTTAATAGCGTGTATTTCCGTTGGACTTCGGTCTGCGTGTGTGTGCCTATATAAGAGAGGTCGCTCATCTCAAACGCAGAACACAACACATACATCTGCTCGCGCCGCCACCATCGTTCCACATACTGTTGCTGTCATCGCTGATCCCATCCCGTCCACCGCGTACACGGCTGACGGGAGAGCAGGCCTCTGAAACTCCGCCTCTCCAGATCCTGTACGGGAGAGGGGCGATTAGGTTTTTGGGGAGCGTCTCCTACGCGACTGCTCGCTCCCGTTCATCTGCATCAATTACGTCCGCGTCGTCTTCTTCATCACCATGGCCACCGATGCCGACAAGGCTGCTGCTGACAAGAGGATCGCCGACGAATCCACCGCCTCTGCTGCTGCGGCCAACTGGCCTACTGGAGGGTATAATATGTTTATCCCTCTTCTGATTATTTCCATGTCTGCAGTACTAGGGATATGCGTAGATGTTTCTACTATCTGTCTAGTACGTAGTTTTATCATCAAGTTTCAGTATGTCATTAGCACTACTTTTGTCATGTTAATGATTTATTATTGGATTAATTTAATCGAACAATTGCCTATATATTCAACAGATGCAGGGAGAGTAGAGAAACGTGAGAGAGACGGTGGGTGGCCAGCCTTGATATTAATGGATCGAGTGGACAAAGGAGTTATTATGTACGTATCCTGAATCTGTCTCCTACGTGCAGCAAGCAATTCCAAACGCCAGAGGAAAATACCGCCAGCTCCAATCCGAATTGCAAACTAACCACGGACGGCGGATGGCTGACCGGTAGTCGGCGGCTCCGCCAGAAAAATCGCTTTGAGTGTTTTTGTTGCAAACGAAATAACTAGCAACTACTAACAAAAACCGACGGCACTAGTTCTGTATCCAGATGTACGTAGGCATGTGCTAACAAATTAACAGACTCAATTATCACACTAATAATTCACAATGGATAAGAAAGGTAGATGGGCAGTCTCAACAGTGGTCCTTGTTTCCCGCATGAAAAGAAAAAAAAACCCATTCCACTCACATGAACATATATGACTGAACGATCTATACTGTCTTTTTGTTCTAAAACATTCGTGCAACTGTAGAGGGAGGGTAGCACACCGATTAATACTAATTTTGGATGATATATATGATAACAATACCATGCGTATTACTACTACCAAATTGTCATGATAAGATTCTTTGCCGTATTTAGTTCAGCCGGCAGGATTCTGGCTATCAGCTCCTTGAGAACAGAAGGGCAGCTGGATTTCAGATGCTCAAAACCATCGCTGGCCATCATGGCCTCTAGATTGGAAGGAGAAGCCAGGAATTTGAAACAGGTTTCTTTGAGACCATGGAAACCATGCTGCTCGGCTAAAGCCAAGCTTGTCGCCACCATGTCGGAATTCATGTGATTGCACAGCTTCTCCTCGCATATCATCTTCAGCCTCCCGATGTTGTACCTGTCGGCTGCTACAAGCAGATGACTAGCCATCACCAAGGCTCCACGTGAATCACCTTTGTTGCTAGCAGTCTCGAGCATGGGAGGAACTGAGTCGGTGTATATGAAGTGGAGCAAGGACTCGAACACATCAGCTTCCATGTCATCAATCTGGATAACGCTACTGGATTTCTCCTTCATTGTGCCCAGGAGCTCCGCTTGGAAGACAGATGACCGAGCAGCAAGAACACATCTGTGAGCGAAGAATCTCCGGGCACCGGCATTGAAGGTTAGGTCGGCTGCATCCTTGTTCTTGAGCAGGCCACCGAGATGCCGGTGCAAGTCGCTTGGAGGAACCTTTGTTTCCTCCTTTTGGATCTCCTTTATGACGGTGACATCGCACCTTATGGTCAAACAATCGTCTCTCAGATGCGTCGATCCCTCCAGATCGGCCCTCTTGATGAAGTCATGGAATCCCCAGTTTGACTCTTCCCTTGTGTATAAGATGTGCGTAGGGCAAGTAAAGCTGAATGGAGACACCGGCTCTCCATCCTCGTCTAGTAGGCTGAACCCAAACTTTGCCCTCACATCTTCGGCATCAGCGGATTCAAGATGCAGACACAGAGATACGAAATCTTGAGAATCGTCATCGATACCGTTTGGGTAATACCTCACGGCCCAGCTATGGCCTCCAACAGTGAAAGGCGCAGAAACCACGAACTCACCGTTCTCGAGTAGCCCCTTGGTTCTTGCATATCCATCTACCTTGAGCACATATGATCTTTCCTCGTGTGCATCTACAAGGGCAGCAAAAATCTTGCAATGGTCTGCCATCCTCCGGATTAGCATGGCTATCGATCGGCACCTCTCCGGCTCTCCCTCTATAGTCCTACCTCGTTTTTCTTTTTCTTTATTTCTTCTCACGTTACAGAAGACTTATAATGTGCCGTGCTGCTTCACGTGTATACGTACACGATTTGCTGTTTCCAAGCACACTAGGAGTCCTGGACACATATGTTTCGAAAAAGGAGTCTAGGACACATGGACATGCAGTCCAACTCCAACCCTGACGGAAAATCATGTTTGCTCCTATGCGAACTTCAGTCTTAGTACCATACGACTAAGCAATTGCCAGCTAGCTAGTTGAATCGTAGTCTTAGCCGGACTAGTACTAGATTAGACAACACGTATACAACAGATTACTCCAACAGCCGTCTGACAACGCCCGTCAAAGAAGAGAGGGAAGGGTATCATATGGGAACGAAGTGATCTATCCAAGGAGGATCAAGGTCGCTAAACTGGCTTCGGTTGAATATTTTAGGCTAAGCCACAACTTGGTCGAAACCGAGATCACGTAGGCCAAATGTCACCACCAACAAAGAGGACCCTCTAGGAAGTCAACACCGAGGGTGCCACCCCGACAGCCGGCATCGAGCCTGAATCGTCCAAGAAGGCTTCACATGCCGATGTCATCTGACGGCGGGGAGGAGAGTGGGAGAGCAGAAAATAGGGGCGGTGGCTACGGTTTTTGCTCGTGCCAACCTCTGAAAACGACGTCAATGAGGGAAATTGTGTGCGATAATTGGCTAAATCGATAGTGATTTACTATGAACAAATTGTGAACAAAATTTGGAAAAAGAACTAGTCCAGTTGGTACTCAAGTGGCAAAAAATATGGCAGATATTGGAGATGCTTTTAGTTAGTTGTGCACTACACGCCATTTTTAAGACCAACGTTATATTACAGAATTACAACAAGCATACAAACGTGGTTTCTGTAATAATTTTGTTTTTAAAATAAAATTTCATTGCCGTAAAATCTCTCTAAAACAGTGATTTCCTTTATTTAAATTAGATTTTAAAAGAAAACTACATTCCTGTAAAATCTCTTTCAAACAGTTTTTTTTCTTAATTAGATTGAATCCAAAATTCCCCAGAAAAAACCTCAACAACATATATAACAACTTGTGCCCGGGATGTGGACTTTAGGCACATGGAGACAAGCGAGGAAGAGCATATCTGGTGGCTCCTGGTAGCTTCGTGATTAGTAAACAAAGTAGTGGTTATGAGTTTTAAATGGAGCTGAATTTAAAAATACATATTTATACAAAGAGAAAGAGCATCACTGAAACAGGATGGCACACCACGGATAAATAAATAGCATTTATAGCCGGAAATCCATTTTGAGTTGTAGGTCTAGATGATACTATTTTGAGAAAAAACAATATTTCGCAATGTCAAAAAGTTCCAAAAAATAAATTTGGATGAACATCCAAACATTTTAAGTAGGCACACAAATGTTTGTCAAGAAAAGACATTTTATGTGCCCTGTGTAAAGAAGAAAAAAATATCCAGTAAAAAGTTATTTTTGAGCATCGAATTTGTCTTTTTGATACATAACGCAAAAAACATTATTTTTTCGTGAAACTTTATGCGCCAACATAAATGTTAAAAGGTAGACCCAAGATTTTGTTTCAAATTTTTTGACAATATAAATATTTTTTAAAAATTTCTTTTCATAATGAGACTAAATGCTCCTATGAGCCAAAACACCGTATCCATTTAAAGCTCTTTATTATGTTTTGACTCTTTGGTGCATGGGAGTTAAGTGCTATTTAATGTTCTCTTTCTTACCGTAGAATTGGAACTGTAATTGGTATGGAAAATATTATGTCATATAAATCTTTTTTAGGGGATAAAACATTGTAAATATTTCACGTTTTAAATTATATAATTAAACCAAATTAATTAATGTTAAATATTCCAGATTCACAAATGAAAATTGTTTAGATTTACAAAATGTTCAAAATTTTAAAATATCTAGAATTGAAAATTGTACATATTTGGAAATGTTCATATTTATATCTGTGTATAACTGAAAAATGTTCAAATTTTGAAAAAAAAAATCATTTCTAAACAATGTTTGAAATTGAAAAATCATATTAAAAAATAATTTTATAGAATATATTATTTTGGATAATTCTCCTGAATAAAAAAATCAAATTTCCAAAAGATATGGAATTTAAATTGTTAATTTTGAAAAAATTCATTCAAAAATGCTATATTTCTGGAAAAATATCAAATTTTAAAAATGATTAAAATTTAAAATTTCAGGATTGAATATTGTTCAGATTTTGGAAATTGTTCAAGTTTACAAAAACATCGTATTTTTGAAAAAACAAATCAGATTGAAAAACTGAATAAATTTTGAAAAATCAAAATTCAATTTTTTTCAAAATTGAAAAATTGTTTGGATTTTAAAAATATTCATATGAATAATACTCAAAAATATTAAAAAATATTTGGGAAAATATACTTTTACGACATGTTTTTTAATTGTGGAGAATAAAAAAAATCAATTTCCCAAAAGATTCGGAATTGAAATCATATTTTTGAACAATTTTACAAAAAATGTCATATTTTGGGAAAAAGATATAAAAATAATTGAATTTTGAAAACATTCAGAATTGAAAATTGTTCAAATTTTGGAAAATGTTCATTTTTACAAAAATGTCTTATTTTTGGAAAAAAAAAAGATTTAGAATACGATTAAATTTAAAAAATTTCATAATTGAATATTTTTCGGGTTTTGGTAAATGTTCAATTTTACAAAAATGTCATGTCTGCTTGCTTAACATTGATTGGAGGAGGAGGTTCATTTAATACAGCTGAGTTAAATGCATGTGTTGCATTAATTGAGCATGATGTTAGAAAGTGGAAGACCATGTCTCTTATACCATGGAGATAGGAAACTAGCATATAAGAAATAAAATAAAGTGGGAGAAATACAGTTAGGTTGAGAAATCAAGGGCGTGTGCTACATGTGAAGAGCATGGTGAGATTTGAGGGGCATCGTCGCCGTGAGACATAGAGCATTTTCGCCTACGCCCGCTACAACTATCAATTGCAAGTAGGCTGGGAGGCGTGCTAGTGGGCTGGACTTCACCAATGCTAGGCATATGAAATAAATTTTTTTTTTTTTTTGAAAGGGATCCACACTGCGAATTCATCACAAATTACAAGTGAAAGAACTAGAAAACGCAGAAGTACAAACCACAGAACCCAGCACAACAGCGTCGCCCGAAGCACCTGGCGCTGAACCACCGCAATGCCTGGAGTAGAGCTTCATCGCCGAGCACCGTCGGAGAAGACGCCCCCAGGCTGCCACCATCCCCAGGAAAGGGGCACCGCACTCTTGAAGAAGAAGGCCGCAGGAGCCGCCCGCCGCAAGCGACGGGACCGAAGAACTCTGAACGAGCACGGCCACGGCGCCACCTCCCCGCAAACCACCCCTCTTCCAACTCACCCTGCGCTGAGCACGAACAAGGCTTGCCGGAGACGCCGCCGAAAGCCCGCCTTGAGCACACCTAATCCCCTCGCCACCACGGCCGGCCGGAGAAGGAAGGAGCAAGGCGGAGAAGAAGCAGAGCGCGCTGAAGAAAGCATCCCAGCCGACGCCACCATGGCCGGCCAGAGAAGCCAGAACAGCGCACCAAAGGACGGCGACGAGCTTCGAGATCCCAAAGAAACTCCTGTACATGCGGAGAAGGCAGCCAGTGCCAGGCACCAGCTTCCCGCCCCACCAGCTCCAGATCCTCGCGACGACGCCGGAGACCATGTCGCCGCGCCGACGAGGACCAAGCACAAAATCCACTCCATGGAGGTCACCGCCGAACCAACCCCATGAATGGACAAACAGCTCACAGATCCACCACCAGCCACCTCGAAACAGGCCACCGCTTCAGATCCGAAGCAAACTTATTCACCTCCGCCGCCACCACCATCACCGGCGGCAGAGCACCGAAACCTACGCTACCTAGCTACACCTAGACTAGAAGCAGACAGATCCACCCGGCGATTCGACCCCCCACCCCCTCCCGACGGCACCAAGGCCGACGGAGAGGAGGCGGGCGGTGGAATCGCCGGCGGAACGAGAATCGCCCTCTGGTCGCGTTTACTGTAGAGAGGGGAACGAGAGGGGAACGAGTTATCACTGTGCATATGAAATAATTTTGTTTTTGAAATAAAGCCACATTCCCGTAAAATCTCTTTAAAACAGTTTTTTTCTTAGATTGAATCCACAATTCCAAAAAACCCTCAACAACATATGTAACAACTGATAACCTATGCCCGTTGTGTAACAGCCCAAAGTCTGAGAACCTGAAACCCAGAGTAAAATTTTCACTTTTGCATTCATTCATGCATTATGGCATCATCTGTTTAAGTGTTCCAGTTGAAACAAAGAACTTGAAAACCAAGGGAAACAAAAGCAACAAATTGTTCTCAAACAATTCCAATTTCAAATGAGGTTGTTATGTCAAACCAATTCAAAGAAACTTCCATTGTTGTCAAGGAAGTTCCCAGAGTTCACAAATATTATGTTTCAGCTACATTAAAATTAATAAAGGGTTGCCAAATTTAATTAAGCAAAAATGCCATATGCAAAACCAATGCACAAAAGTTGCTCAAACGATTTTATTCTGAGACGCCAAATTTTGTGGAGCCTCTACATGACATGGGGAGGCTGCACAAATATTTTCTTAATTTTTGAACTAGTTTAAGTGCCTCAATAAAATACCTAAACAGCTACTGATTTAAAAGGAAAATAAAGAAACAGAAAAGGACCTATCTGTGAGGGAAAAACAAAATATGCCAGGGGGTTTTTCGGAAATGTGTCGTCTCTCTCCTCCTCCCGACACGGCCGCGCCGATGCCGGCGAGCGAGGGAGGCCCCCCACGGTGTTCCACGTCGCCGCCCGGACCCCCCCCCCCTGCTCTCCTGCCGCGTCGAAGACGATAAGAGGCCCCCCGTGCTCCTCTGCTCGACACCGCACCCCTGCCCTCGCTCGCTCCCTCTCCCTTTTCCTCCGCTGCCATGGCCGTGCCCGAAGCGAGTTCGCCGCCGCATCGCCGTCGCTAGAGGAACCGCAGAGCAGATCGAGCCGGCGCATCTTCTCCTCCTCGTCCTCCTCTTCTTCTCCGTGCAAGGAATCGCCGCGGGGAGCTGTAAATCGTCGGGAAGAATTCATCTTCCCCAACTCCGGCCGTCTCTCGTCGAGCAAGCTCGCCGCCATCTCCGACATCCTCCGTCCCCACCGAGCCTGCTCACGCGTCAAGGGTGAGCCTGTGCTTCTCCACGTGCTCTCCGATTCGTAATTACGCGTCTATAGCTAGTTCTCACCGGAGCTCGTCGGAGTTCGCCGCGGGTCGAGGAAGGATACGTCGCTCCGGTGACCATTAGGTAGCGGCGCCGCCGTAGTCTTGCTCGCCGTGCCCGTGCGAGGCCGTAGCACCTAGTAGCGTGCTCCCTGGAGCAGTAGAACGACGGGTCCGTGCGCGTCGCCGCCGGTGATCACCGCGGCCGTGCGCGTCGTCGCAGTGCACTGGCCTCACCTCAAAAGGATGTGGGCACGTATCCTATCACAACCACCCATCTGGCCCAGCGGCAACGGCCACGATCCACCAGCGCCGCGTCGCGAGTTCGAACCCCGCAGACGCGAAGCGCAGCCCCCTTTTTCCTTTTCCTCTGCGCGCTGACATGCGGGCCCCACCGGTCAGCGACCGTGGAGGCCAGCCCAGACGTACCCCGCCCAGTCAGCGCAGACGTGGCCACGGGTCCCAGCGGTCAGTGACCGTGGGTAGCCCCTGGCCGGTATAAAAAGTTTCACCACGTTTTCTGTAAATATTTAAAAACTGACAGAAATTCGTTTAAGTTGGTAAAATGCATATCTTTTGGAATACTACTCCAAAAATCACAAGGAATATACCAAAATGTTCAGGGAAATAAAGCCTGTCTATTGGTATAACTTAAACATCCAACTAAATTAATTTAGTTGCTGTTTTATTAAAATAACAAAAATGGCAGAAAAGAAATCCTTTTTGGAAAATCAATAACTTATTAAATATTGATCCAAAAATTAAGTGTGACATACCAAAATGTCCAGCACTTAGTATACTTCCTGTTTCACCACTTCACTAAGCTTGGATAATTAGTTTTGATGCTATTTAAGTGATGTTAGTAAAATGGCAGCACTTAATTAAATATTGAAAATGCAATAACTTCTGAATGGCTTATCAGAAAAATGTGTTTAATACATAAAAATGCTCACAATTTTATGTGGAATCCAATAACATCAATTGCATGCCTTTTTGGGCAACATTTCAGTACTGTTCTTGTTCAAGAATGGCTAATTCCATTAAGCTTAAATATGGGGATTATTCCAAATAATACAATAAATAGAATTGGGACCCCATTTAACTTGTGGGCCATGTTTAATACTTTTATGGTGCATTTAAATTGTCATATCATCATGTGCTTGTGCATTGCACTTGTTTTATATGGTGTGGTAATTGATTGTGCTCTCCGGTGTTTTATGCACCGATAGATTCAGGAGTTGGGGTTCAACCACAATACCCCGACGATTCCTTTTATCACCCTACTGAACAAGGCAAGCGTAATCCCCCCCTCTGAGCATGTCTCCTCCTATGTTTTTCCGCAAATATTTTCTCCACGATATTATTGCATGCGGTTCCAAATGTCAATTTGGTTGGTTTAGAGTATCCTATAGTTGCATTATGTTTCCGATGCCATTGCCTGTCCCTCCTAATATCCATAGGATTGCTTGTTGGCCTGAGTTACTTAACTATGTTATGTATATGCTTAGCCCTGCTTAGTTAAATGCTTAGTTGTCCGGTGGATATTCCGTTGTTGGACTTGTTGACGGAATGTCCGGATGATGGTGGAGAAATGTGGCTATTGAGACTAAACATGCTTAAAGGTGGGGATGAGAGGCCACATGGAATGTGGTGGGTTGTCTCGTTCTCGCCGCCTAGGTGCGAGTTCTTTACCTCTTGAACCAAGAATGAGCGCGCTTCCATTCGGTGGGGTATATGGAGCCCTCGTCGACCAACTAACTTGGGCGGGACTAGCCAGGGTCCTCTAGTTTGAGCTTCCATTTGCGCGTGCGTGAAGACGGTGGCCAAGACTGAGATGAGGATGGTAGTGTTAGGACAATGAGTGGCCACGGGACAGGGTGTTGCAGGCATGGCTGTCCCGTCCTCACTGATGATCCTGGGTTAGTCTTTAACAAGGTAAAGGTTGTAACCGTTCCCACTCAGCCGGCTTTCCCCGGAAGAGAGCTACGTGTAGGCAATGAGCCGGGCGGTACCGAAGGCAAACACAGTGCACCCCTGCAGGGTTAAATCTTTTCGAAAAGCCGTGTCCACGGTTATGGACGAACTTGGGAAGTGAAGGTAGGACCATAGAATAACTGGAACGGAATTATTAAAACCTGAGTACTAAAGGTACTACCAAGAGTGCAGGGTTGACTTCCTCGAGGGTGATTCGGGGAGGTGCCTCTGTAGATTAGGTGCAGTGATGGATGGTGGTTGTTGTTGAAGATGATCAGAAGAAAAGAGTTTACTTCTTACCCCCTTCGAAAATATTCTGATTAGTCGATGCCTTGGAGTTATGTCTTTATAAAGAAAACTAGCTTTATGCAAAACAGCCATACAACCTTGTAAGCCCATCATTTGAGCTAGTAGCCCTAATAATCTTGCAGAGTTCATCGAACTCAACGTTGTTTAATTGGTTTCAGAGGAGGACTTCATCGACCTTGAAGGTGGGTTCTTCGTGGAAGTCGACGAGTAGTCTGGGGTTCCCAGGTGGCAGCTTGGGACATCTCCGGACAGCTGGTGCTGGGAATGTTATCTGTAGGCCTCTTAGGCCATAATTTGGATCTTGTTGTTAGAACAACTAAATTTGCTTCCGCTTGATGTACGTTGGGTCTGTGACCTCTGGTTGTAATATTTGCTATCTTTCTCTACTATAAGAGTTGAACTATAATGCTTTGAGTCGTAGAGTCTGTGATGTGCCAGTTGTTCCACAAGTCTTGATCTCTCTATTATGCATTGAGGGTTGTGCCCGTGTTAAGGCATCACTCGGGGTGTTGCGTTGTTGGTGTGTGGTGTACCCAGCAACGCCTGCCAAAGGTTTTGGCCGGGGATTGGTAAACCCGTAACCTCCGTTGTATCGCTTAACCGGTGACACACAGCATCACTGTATAGTAGTCGGGTCGGGGCGCCACAAGTTGGTATCAGAGCAGTACTGCCTGTAGGAAACCCTTCTACTGGTCGATGTTGAGTCTAGTGTTTGTGAAAATATTTTTAACCTAAAAATGAGTTGTGAAAACCATCTTAGGATTCTTTTTACTCCTTATCTGGTTACCCTCTAATCTCGGAGCAATCTTATCTCGATTTGAGTTTAAAGGTTTTACTTCTCACCTTACTTCAAAATTAGGAGAAACGTGGGTGGGTTCGACCTTTAGTGTTATGTGTCACGTTGCTCCCGCTGCGTTGTAATCCCAAATCAACTCAGATGTTTCTACCGAATCCAACCATTTGATCCTTTCTTTGGGTTTTAACCCACGGACTTGAACATAAGGTCCCGGATTGTGTCAACTAGAGTGTGTTAAGTTGTGATTTCTTAACTCTCGCTAGTAGCACATGATGCTGATCTTTGACCCAAGTTCTATCTTGTTGATCCTTGTTAGTTGTTACACAATGTATTATCGTCCCTAGTCTGTGTACTTGAGTAGACGCTAATGCTATTGTTTCAACCATTCGGAGGGAGATACTAACCGTGTCATTGTCAAATCTCCAGAATGGCTCGAGGAGGCCGTGGAGGCCGTGGTGGTCGCGGTAACCACGATGATGACGAGGATGATCTGCCGCCACCACCCTCGATGGCTCAGGTCTTGATGGCCATTGAGGAGAACCGTGGGCGCAATGAGCGACTGCTTGAGCAGTTGGTGCAGCAGAATGCACGGAGGAACGAGTGCAACACTCTCACTGAGTTCCTGCGTTCGCAGCCACCTACCTTCGCTGATGCTAAGGAGCCACTGGAAGCTGATGACTGGCTTCGCGCTCTGGAGCGCAAGTTCTCCGCGCTGCATGTCCCAGTGGCGAACAAGTCAACTTCGCCACCTACCTTCTGACAGGTGCAGCTGGCTGTTGGTGGGAAAGCCATGTGGCTTTGTTACCAGCCAACCATGTCTTCACTTGGGCTGATTTCCGCACTGCCTTCCGTGCGGAGTACATTCCCCAGCCGATCATGGATTTGAAGAGGAGGGAGTTCCTGGACCTGCAACAGGGACGTATGGACCTCCGCACGTATGGTTGTCAGTTCAACCATCTCTCTCGTTACGCCCCTCGGGACGTGACCAATGATGCTGACAAGCAAGAGTTGTTCCGCAAGGGGCTTTCGCCGAGGCTCCGCTATGAACTGCTGCCTTTCAAGTTCCAGAACTACCAGGAGTTGTTCAACCAGGCTCTTACTCTTGAGCAGGGAAGGAAGGAATTTGAGGCTTCCAAGAGGCCCGCCCAAGGGGACCGCCAGAGTTCCTCGGGTTCTGAGAACAAGAAGCGCAGGGTGTTCGTTCCCTACAGCGCTGTGCCGCGTGCTCCATTCATGCCAAGGGCCGCGGGATACAGGCCACCACCGCCGCGCCCCACTACTCGACACCTGGGGCGAACGGAAGTGGATATCGCCCTCAACTACTGTCCCTCCTGGAAACACTTGCTACAGCTGTGGCCAGGCTGGCCACTACTCCAGGGAGTGCCCCCAAAAGGCACCTATTTCGGGACACCTGCACGAGCCCCTGCCACTCCAGCTGGCAAGGCTGGACCTGCTGCGTGGTCGCCTGAACCACGTCTCTGCTGAAGAAGCTGAAGAGGACCCCGGCGTCCTTATGGGTGAGCTACGAATCAACAACAATCTTGCTACAGTTTTGTTTGATTCTGGAGCATCGCATTCATTCATATCCATAGCTTTTGCAAAAGACCACAAAATACCGTTCGAGAAAATGAGACGACCTTTGGAGATCTCCACTCCTGGCTCTAAATGGCGGACCGATGGTGTTACTCCTGAGGTCCAGATTAATATAGGTTCCTTGTCCTTTCCTTATGCCTTGGTAGCTCTGAAGTCCAAAGGCATTGATGTCATATTGGGCATGAACTGGCTAACCAAATATCAGGCTAATCTCGACTGTGCCGCAAAGACCATTACTGTGACCGCTCCTTCCGGTGACATTGTTAAGTATTGGTCTGCACTATCAAGACCTCCATCTTCAGTCATTCCCAACTCACCTGAGATCCTCCTTTGCTTTATGGAAGGCGAATCTCCTCCTGAAATCCAGGACATACACGTGGTGTGTGACTTCCCGGATGTGTTCCCGGAAGAATTGCCTGGCATGCCTCCTGACCGAAGTGTGGAGTTTGTCATAGAGCTACTCCCGGTACCGCTCCAATTTCCAAGAAGCCCTACCGTATGCCGGTGGAAGAGTTGGCTCTGTTGAAAGAGCAAATTGATCAGCTGTAGCAAGAGTTCATCAGCCTAGCAGTTCACCTTGGGGTTGTCCGGTACTCTTTGTCAAGAAGAGGGATTCTACCGTGCCTCGTCTAGTCTCTGACTATAGACCGTTGAATGCGGTGACAATCAAGAACAAGTATCCTATTCCTCGCATCAATGATCTGTTGGATCAGTTAGCTGGTGCAACCGTATTCTCCAAGATGGATCTGAGGTCAGGCTACCATCAGATCAAGATCAGAAAGGAGGATATTCCAAAGACGGCATTTGTTACTCGCTATGGTCATATGAGTATACCGTCATGTCCTTTGGTCTCACAAATGCTCCAGCTACTTTCATGAGGCTCATGAACTCCATCTTCATGGATTATCTTGACAAGTTTGTCGTCATTTACATTGATGACATCCTCGTTTATTCCAAAACCGATGAAGAGCATGCCGAACATCTTCGTTGGTTCTGACACGACTTCGAGAACACCGCCTCTATGCCAAGTTCTCCAAGTGTGAGTTCTGGTTGGATAACCTTGTCTTCCTTGGTCATGTGATATCCGCTAATGGTGTGGCTGTCATTCCTGACAAGATTCAGTCCATTTTGGATTGGAAAACTCCAATGTCAGTCAAGGACATCCGTAGCTTTCTCGGATTGGCGGGTTACTACCGCCGATTCATCGAAGGTTTCTCCAAGATAGCCAAGGCCCTGACTGACCTTCTCAAGAAGGATAAAAAGTTTGTATGGTCGGCCGAAGCTGAAGAGAGTTTCCAAACACTGAAAGCCAAGCTCACGTCCGCTCCTGTGCTTGTCCTGCCGGACACAAGCAAGGATTTCGTCGTCTTCTGTGACGCCTCTCTGCAAGGTTTGGGTTGTGTGCTAATGCAAGATGGCCATGTGGTGGCTATGCTTCTCGCCAACTTAAGCCGCATGAGCACAATTACCCAACTCATGATCTAGAACTTGCCGCTGTGGTCTATGCTTGAAGCAATGGAGACCATACTGTTTGGTAACCGTTGCGAGATCTTCTCGGATCACAAGAGTCTGAAGTACCTCTTCACCCAGCCGGATTTAAATCTCAGGCAAAGGCGTTGGTTGGAGTTAATCACGGACTACAATGTGAGTCTGAACTATCAACCCGGCAAAGCAAACGTCGTGGCTGACGCGCTAAGTCGGAAGTCCTATTGCAACAATCTGATGATTGAAAAGGCTCAACCTGCTCTTTGTAAAGAGTTCGCCCGTTTGAACCTGGAAATTGTTCCCTCTGGCTACCTTGCAAATCTGGAGATCAAGTCTACTCTTGAAGACCAGATTATGGATGCTCAAAAGCAGGATGAGGGTATCCTGAATATCAAGAAGAACATTGCTAGTGGCAAGGCCAAGTGTTTCACGGAAGATGAATCCGGAGCCGTTTACTTTGGTGACCGTCTGGTAGTGCCAAAGAACCGGAATTTGAGGGAGCTGATCCTCCAAGAAGCTCATGAATCACCTCTCTCTATTCATCCCGGTAGTACCAAGATGTACCAAGACCTCCGACAACGATTCTGGTGGACTCGTATGAAGCGGGAAGTCGCCAAGTATGTTGCGGAATGCGACACCTGTCGTAGGGTGAAGGCTGAACATCAAAGGCCTGCCGGCACTCTTCGCCTATTGCAGTCCTGAGTGGAAATGGGATGAAATTGGTATGGATTTCATTACTGGACTGCCGAAGTCTCCAAGGGAAATGATGCCATCTGGGTATCATTGATCGTATCAAAAGTGGCTCACTTCCTCCCTGTTCGTGTTGACATCACCGCTGCTAAGTTGGCACATCTGTATGCTTCTAGGATCGTCGTACTCACGGCATTCCCAAGAAGATAATCTCTGATCGTGGAAGTTTGTTCACCTCCAGTTCTGGACTAGTTTCCAACAAGCCATGGGAACCCGTGTCAACTTTAGCACCGCTTTCCACCCTCAAACTGACGGTCAGACTGAAAGGGTGAACCAAGTTCTGGAAGACATGCTCAGGGCATGTGTAATCTCCTTTGGCAAAGATTGGGAAAGTATCTTCCCTTCGCGGAGTTCTCCTACAACAACAGCTATCAAGCCAGTCTGGGTATGGCCCCATTCGAGGTTCTGTATGGAAGAAAATGCCGAACTCCGCTGAATTGGTCCGAGACCGGAGAGAGGGCACTCTTTGGTCCGGATATTATCAATGAAGCTGAGGAGAAAGTTAGAATCATACGAGAGAATTTGAAGATTGCCCAGTCTAGGCAGAAGAGTTATTATGACAAGCATCATCAGGAGGTTCACTATGAAATTGGTGATAAAGCTTACCTCCGTGTCTCTCCCCTCCGAGGCGTTCGCCGCTTCGGAATTAAGGGAAAATTGGCCCCTCGCTACGTTGGCCCTTTCACTGTCCTGTCCAAGCGGGGAGATCTTTCTTATCAATTGGAGTTACCAGCTAACTTCCCCGATGTGCATGATGTGTTTCATGTATCCCAACTTCGCCGTTGTTTCAAGGATCCTATCCATGGAGTCAATCATGAGGAGCTGGATATCCAGGCAGACCTCACTTACCGCGAGCATCCTGTCCGTATCCTGGATGAAGCAGAAAGGAAGACTCGAAACAAGACCACCAAGTTCCTCAAAATTCAGTGGTCTCATCATTCCGAAGATGAAGCAACCTGGGAAAGGGAGTCTAGTCTTCGTGAGGAGTATCCCGACTTCCTTCCGCAACCTTAGAATCTCGGGACGAGATTCCTGTAAGGAGGGTAGAATTGTAACAGCCCAAAGTCTGAGAACCTGAAACCCAGAGTAAAATTTTCACTTTTGCATTCATTCATGCATTATGGCATCATCTGTTTAAGTGTTCCAGTTGAAACAAAGAACTTGAAAACCAAGGGGAAACAAAAGCAACAAATTGTTCTCAAACAATTCCAATTTCAAATGAGGTTGTTATGTCAAACCAATTCAAAGAAACTTCCATTGTTGTCAAGGAAGTTCCCAGAGTTCACAAATATTATGTTTCAGCTACATTAAAATTAATAAAGGGTTGCCAAATTTAATTAAGCAAAAATGCCATATGCAAAACCAATGCACAAAAGTTGCTCAAACGATTTTATTCTGAGACGCCAAATTTTGTGGAGCCTCTACATGACATGGGGAGGCTGCACAAATATTTTCTTAATTTTTGAACTAGTTTAAGTGCCTCAATAAAATACCTAAACAGCTACTGATTTAAAAGGAAAATAAAGAAACAGAAAAGGACCTATCTGTGAGGGAAAAACAAAATATGCCAGGGGGTTTTTCGGAAATGTGTCGTCTCTCTCCTCCTCCCGACACGGCCGCGCCGATGCCGGCGAGCGAGGGAGGCCCCCCACGGTGTTCCACGTCGCCGCCCGGACCCCCCCCCCTGCTCTCCTGCCGCGTCGAAGACGATAAGAGGCCCCCCGTGCTCCTCTGCTCGACACCGCACCCCTGCCCTCGCTCGCTCCCTCTCCCTTTTCCTCCGCTGCCATGGCCGTGCCCGAAGCGAGTTCGCCGCCGCATCGCCGTCGCTAGAGGAACCGCAGAGCAGATCGAGCCGGCGCATCTTCTCCTCCTCGTCCTCCTCTTCTTCTCCGTGCAAGGAATCGCCGCGGGGAGCTGTAAATCGTCGGGAAGAATTCATCTTCCCCAACTCCGGCCGTCTCTCGTCGAGCAAGCTCGCCGCCATCTCCGACATCCTCCGTCCCCACCGAGCCTGCTCACGCGTCAAGGGTGAGCCTGTGCTTCTCCACGTGCTCTCCGATTCGTAATTACGCGTCTATAGCTAGTTCTCACCGGAGCTCGTCGGAGTTCGCCGCGGGTCGAGGAAGGATACGTCGCTCCGGTGACCATTAGGTAGCGGCGCCGCCGTAGTCTTGCTCGCCGTGCCCGTGCGAGGCCGTAGCACCTAGTAGCGTGCTCCCTGGAGCAGTAGAACGACGGTCCGTGCGCGTCGCCGCCGGTGATCACCGCGGCCGTGCGCGTCGTCGCAGTGCACTGGCCTCACCTCAAAAGGATGTGGGCACGTATCCTATCACAACCACCCATCTGGCCCAGCGGCAACGGCCA
This sequence comes from Poa pratensis, assembly GCA_947311845.1. NCBI lineage: Eukaryota > Viridiplantae > Streptophyta > Magnoliopsida > Poales > Poaceae > Poa > Poa pratensis. Next base: position 16,596,240 of record CAMZMU010000040.1, on the reverse strand, counting down.
CGATCCACCAGCGCCGCGTCGCGAGTTCGAACCCCGCAGACGCGAAGCGCAGCCCCCTTTTTTCCTTTTCCTCTGCGCGCTGACATGCGGGCCCCACCGGTCAGCGACCGTGGAGGCCAGCCCAGACGTACCCCGCCCAGTCAGCGCAGACGTGGCCACGGGTCCCAGCGGTCAGTGACCGTGGGTAGCCCCTGGCCGGTATAAAAAGTTTCACCACGTTTTCTGTAAATATTTAAAAACTGACAGAAATTCGTTTAAGTTGGTAAAATGCATATCTTTTGGAATACTACTCCAAAAATCACAAGGAATATACCAAAATGTTCAGGGAAATAAAGCCTGTCTATTGGTATAACTTAAACATCCAACTAAATTAATTTAGTTGCTGTTTTATTAAAATAACAAAAATGGCAGAAAAGAAATCCTTTTTGGAAAATCAATAACTTATTAAATATTGATCCAAAAATTAAGTGTGACATACCAAAATGTCCAGCACTTAGTATACTTCCTGTTTCACCACTTCACTAAGCTTGGATAATTAGTTTTGATGCTATTTAAGTGATGTTAGTAAAATGGCAGCACTTAATTAAATATTGAAAATGCAATAACTTCTGAATGGCTTATCAGAAAAATGTGTTTAATACATAAAAATGCTCACAATTTATGTGGAATCCAATAACATCAATTGCATGCCTTTTTGGGCAACATTTCAGTACTGTTCTTGTTCAAGAATGGCTACTTCCATTAAGCTTAAATATGGGGATTATTCCAAATAATACAATAAATAGAATTGGGACCCCATTTAACTTGTGGGCCATGTTTAATACTTTTATGGTGCATTTAAATTGTCATATCATCATGTGCTTGTGCATTGCACTTGTTTTATATGGTGTGGTAATTGATTGTGCTCTCCGGTGTTTTATGCACCGATAGATTCAGGAGTTGGGGTTCAACCACAATACCCCGACGATTCCTTTTATCACCCTACTGAACAAGGCAAGCGTAATCCCCCCCTCTGAGCATGTCTCCTCCTATGTTTTTCCGCAAATATTTTCTCCACGATATTATTGCATGCGGTTCCAAATGTCAATTTGGTTGGTTTAGAGTATCCTATAGTTGCATTATGTTTCCGATGCCATTGCCTGTCCCTCCTAATATCCATAGGATTGCTTGTTGGCCTGAGTTACTTAACTATGTTATGTATATGCTTAGCCCTGCTTAGTTAAATGCTTAGTTGTCCGGTGGATATTCCGTTGTTGGACTTGTTGACGGAATGTCCGGATGATGGTGGAGAAATGTGGCTATTGAGACTAAACATGCTTAAAGGTGGGGATGAGAGGCCACATGGAATGTGGTGGGTTGTCTCGTTCTCGCCGCCTAGGTGCGAGTTCTTTACCTCTTGAACCAAGAATGAGCGCGCTTCCATTCGGTGGGGTATATGGAGCCCTCGTCGACCAACTAACTTGGGCGGGACTAGCCAGGGTCCTCTAGTTTGAGCTTCCATTTGCGCGTGCGTGAAGACGGTGGCCAAGACTGAGATGAGGATGGTAGTGTTAGGACAATGAGTGGCCACGGGACAGGGTGTTGCAGGCATGGCTGTCCCGTCCTCACTGATGATCCTGGGTTAGTCTTTAACAAGGTAAAGGTTGTAACCGTTCCCACTCAGCCGGCTTTCCCCGGAAGAGAGCTACGTGTAGGCAATGAGCCGGGCGGTACCGAAGGCAAACACAGTGCACCCCTGCAGGTTTAAATCTTTTCGAAAAGCCGTGTCCACGGTTACGGACGAACTTGGGAAGTGAAGGTAGGACCATAGAATAACTGGAACGGAATTATTAAAACCTGAGTACTAAAGGTACTACCAAGAGTGCAGGGTTGACTTCCTCGAGGGTGATTCGGGGAGGTGCCTCTGTAGATTAGGTGCAGTGATGGATGGTGGTTGTTGTTGAAGATGATCAGAAGAAAAGAGTTTACTTCTTACCCCCTTCGAAAATATTCTGATTAGTCGATGCCTTGGAGTTATGTCTTTATAAAGAAAACTAGCTTTATGCAAAACAGCCATACAACCTTGTAAGCCCATCATTTGAGCTAGTAGCCTAATAATCTTGCAGAGTTCGTCGAACTCAACGTTGTTTAATTGGTTTCAGAGGAGGACTTCATCGACCTTGAAGGTGGGTTCTTCGTGGAAGTCGACGAGTAGTCTGGGGTTCCCAGGTGGCAGCTTGGGACATCTCCGGGACAGCTGGTGCTGGGAATGTTATCTGTAGGCCTCTTAGGCCATAATTTGGATCTTGTTGTTAGAACAACTAAATTTGCTTCCGCTTGATGTACGTTGGGTCTGTGACCTCTGGTTGTAATATTTGCTATCTTTCTCTACTATAAGAGTTGAACTATAATGCTTTGAGTCGTAGAGTCTGTGATGTGCCAGTTGTTCCACAAGTCTTGATCTCTCTATCATGCATTGAGGGTTGTGCCCGTGTTAAGGCATCACTCGGGTGTTGCGTTGTTGGTGTGTGGTGTACCCAGCAACGCCTGCCAAAGGTTTGGCCGGGATTGGTAAACCCGTAACCTCCGTTTGTATCGCTTAACCGGTGACACACAGCATCACTGTATAGTAGTCGGGTCGGGGCGCCACACGTTGCAACCATCAAATGCAAAGAAAATATAGACAAGAGTACTCGATGCTTGCACATTGAATCCATGCCCTTGAGCGAATCTTTCATCGCACACTCTAAGTTGAAAACCCCATATATATAGTCGACTAAGTGTAGACCACAATACGGTGGGACAGACCCTTTTTTTCCTCCCCTCTCCCTTGATGCTCTTGAGAGTCCACCGACAGCGTCGCCCGTTTCCGGCTCTCTCGCCGTCGGCGCCCTCGCCGGCTGGTGCAGAGAAGAGCTAGGGTGCCGGCCCGCCTTGTACATATGTAGATCTAGGTGTTGCTTTGCCCGCTGTGGAGTCTGGCGCATGCCGTCCTTCTCCCTCCCCTTCGACTGCTCTCCGCGAATCGCGACGGCGCCGAGGTGGATCTTCTCTGTTTTGCAGTTGGATCCAAGGTGGATAGCCTGCAGAGCTGCTGAAGATCAAAGTCGTTTCAATAAATCTGCTCGCCGTATCAATCTTCGTATTTGGCGGATCTGGAGCTCTTCTTTTTCCTCTGTCCTGGCCGCCGTGGTGACGGAAGAAGAGTGGATGAAGCTCGAGTTTCAGAGTTGGTCAAGTGCGTTGCTGTTTGGAAGATGGAGTCCATGGCTTGCTATGTGCTTCATCTGATACTGCAGAAGTTTTTTGGAGTTCTTCAGTGGGGACCTGAGACGGCCGACGAGGCCTTGCCCCTGCTTTTCATGGCCGAAGGGCGGCCCTCCTCTGCTGCTTTCTGCTGGCGGCTTATCTACCTCCAGGCGTGATGCCGATGCGGAGGCCTCTTCTGTTCTCAATCCTGGCGATTTCCGGCGCCGATATTCCAAGTGGTTCGTCCCCGAATCGTCGATGCTGGCCAGGCTTGCGAGCGTTGTTCATCGCTACGTGGAGAAGGATCCAATTGCTTTGCTGTTCTAGGTTCCAGGGTCCTTTTTGCAAAATTGTAGGTCCTTGTTGTTATTTGTATTTTCTTTCGGACCTCCTTGTATTTTGTAACCCACCGCGATGGAAGGAATGCAGTATCTAGGTCCTTCGGGGCCTTTCCCTGTTCAAAAAAAATAAAAAATATATAGGTCGACTAAAACAAAATATAAAAACGGTGAACTCTTGTTCGTATCTAAGTACCTAGAGCTGTAGGACGTCCTGACGGGTCTTCCGAGCTGCCCCATGACGGCCTCCCACCCAACCTGGGTCGGGTTCATCTTGTCCCACAAGAAGTAGCTGATGGGTTCTTGCACACCGGTAGCGCGGCTCATCCGTCTCCCGGTCCACCTGCCTGCAGTACCCCTTGTCGTCATCGCTGATACAGCACGGCACCAACTCGTTGGGAAGAGGTTAGTCATGTCACGTGCCAGGGCAACTCGAAGCCCACTGCTCGCCCACAACTCCCGCTGTGTCGACAAAGAGGACCCCTCTAGCAAGTCAACACCGAGGCTGCCACCCCGACAGTCGTCATCGATCCTGAGCGAACAGGGTAATCAGGCCACACATCGCACCATATGAGAGGAGGGGACCCCACCACCGTCCAAGAAGGGCTTCACCCGCCTAGTCAACTAGCGGCGGCGAGGAGAGCGGGAGAGTAGTAAATCCCGGGCGGTGTGGCTACGGTTTTTGCGTGGCAACCCCTGAAATTTTGACAATTGGATGAAACGAAAATTAATTACCGGAACAAATTGTGAAGAAAATCATAAAAAGAAACCAACCTAGTTTGGTTGGCGCTCGAGGGACCAGAAATTGAGCGTTGTTGGAGATGCTTGTAGTTAGTTGCGCGCTACACGCCATTTTTTTAAACCAAAACTTGTATTATGGAATTACAACAAGCATACAAATCATGGTTTCTTTAATTTAAATTTGTTTTTAAAAAAAACAACATTCCCGTAAAATCTCTTTAAAACAGTTTTTTTTTTGCTTAATTAGATTGAATCCAAAATCCCCCCCCCCCCCCCCCCCCCCCCCAAAAAAAAATCAACAGCATATATAACAACCTATGCCCGTTACATCTATCAATTGCAAGTAGACTGGGAGGCCTGCTAGTGGGCTGGACTTCACCAATGCCTAGGCATATACAATAATTTTGTTTTTGAAATAAAGCCACATTCCCGTAAAATCTCTTTAAAACAGTTTTTTCTTAGATTGAATCCAAAATTCCAAAAAACCCTCCACAGCATATGTAACAAGTGATAACCTATGCCCGTTGCAACCATCAATTGCAAAGAAAATATAGACAACAGTACTCGATGCTTGCGCATTCAGTCCATGCCCATGAACGAATCTTTGGATTACACTACTCTAAGTTGAAAAGCCCATAGATATCAGGTCGACTAAAAAAAACTCTGAACTCTTGTTCATATATCTAGTAACTACCTAGAGCTGTAGGAAGTCCCTGATGGTCTTTCGAGCTGCCCCATGACGGCCTCCCACCCGACCTGCGTCGGGTTCATCTTGTCCCAGAAGAAGTAGCTGTTGGGGTTCTTGCACACCGTGTAGCGCGGCTCGTCCGTCTCCGGGTTCACCTGCCCGCAGTACCCGTTGTCGTCGTCGCTGATACAGCACGGCACCAGCCTGTTGGGGAAGAGGTTGGCCATGTCGCGGTCGGGGCGGCGTCCGACGATCTTGGAGAAGGCGGCGCTGAGGTCCAGAAGGAGCACGCCCTCCATGCCGGCGAGCTTGTCGGCGAGCTGGCGGTTGTGGATGGCGGCGACCTGATTTGCCCACTCGTCGCAGCGCGCGTAGTAGCTCGGCCTGGACCGCGATGGCGCGCACCCGATTGGGTAGAGGTTGTTCACGAGCACCTTCTGCACGCCCAGGTCCTGCAGCCGCGCCACGTTCGCCACGATCTCCGCCGTCACATTCTGCGCCAACGTCATGATCTGTATATATAATTATATGTGCGTTTGCATGCATGCATGCATGCAAAGGGTGAAGATTTGTATCTTAGTACTAAGGTGCATGCGGCTTAATTGTGCGATCGAAAACAAAGTTGGTGACAGACACTTACGTCGGTGTAGCCGCGGCTCTCGGAAGCGACGTGGGCGTAGTCGTTGCCGGAGACGGCGACCAGCGCGACGGATTGGCCCAGGTCCTCTTTCTTGATGTCTCCATCCTTGACAAGCTTGCCGAAGGTCTGGACTTGCCTGCGGAGCGTCTGGGTGTCCGGCACGTCGAACACGCCGGAACCGCCGACTGCAAAGTTCATGCCGGCCGGACCCAGGGCCGGTCCTGAGATTTCCGGGGCCCGGGCGAAACTAAAACTTGGGACCCTTAATGTAGACATTATCATAATAATAATGAATATATGTGTAAATGTTATTTTTCTGTAAAACTTCAATGCATCCAAAACAGTACACATATCAAATAAATTATAGATTACCTTAAATATTTCTTCACGGAAACAATCGCCAACTCATCTTGGTTTATTGAAGCACTGTTAGTTCTAATCTTGTCATGTTCATGTATCTTCATGTTTATTGTAGTTTGGATGTAGTTAGAGTTGTCCGAGTGAGTCGGCAAGTTAGCAAGTCGTAGGTTGTTATGCTGTTAGCTGCATGCGAGGTGTTAGCTGCTGCCGTGTGAGTTAGTTGGTTAGCCAAGTGATTTGGCCGAGTCAAATTAGTGGCCGGTGTGCTAGATAGTGGTTAGTGCATGGAGAGTTTAGTGGAGTAGTGGGTCCAGGTAGTGGCGTGAGTAGCTAATCCTGTGTATATATATGTTGCATTGGTTAATGAGAAGAGAAGCCGTGAGGGCTAGAGGAAAATGTAGTCTCTTGTTGTGGCCAAGGAGGAGAGCCTCTCGGCAAAGCAGCAGCTGGTCTTCTCCTTCCTTGGTACATGTGTGCATGTGTATGAGTTCATATGTGTTTGAGAGAGACACAAGTGAGATTCAGAGTTAGAGGTAAAAGAAGTAGAGCGGCGCTGCGAGATGCAGCGCCAACAAGCACTAGTATTACCGCTGAAAAATTTATAAATATCCTCTCTGTGATTGTACCAAGTCATCGACACGTTTTGCTCTTTTCCTCTTAGCACTACCAGATTGATACCTTCTGGACGACATGATCCCACGGAATGCTGGAAATAAAGTTACATCAAAATTAATGTTACTGATTAGAGAATTTAGATGACACGCATCACATACAGATACAAAAGAAGAGTGCAAAAGATTTACCTTGGCCAGGGCCTGACAGTGGCGGCGACGGTTGGGAGCGGCAGTGTCCTGGGGATCCTGGTATGGATGGGATCGCCTATATGCTGCTCACGCTCGGTGGCCAGATCCACGGAGGATCATCCGCGATTGCCAATTAGGTGCAGAGAGGAATCATAGGCGAGGAGACGAACAGAACAAAACTACAGAAGAGATCCGAGGCGTCGCGATTGTGCGTGTGCGTGTGCGTGCGAGGCTGCGAGCAACGATGCGATCGATCGCGACCTGGGCCTGTGCGTGCGAATAGCAATGCGATATGGCTCCTTTCCATGGGCTACGTTACTCTAGCCTGACTGGCCCATTTCCTTTTTTGTTCTGTTAAATACATCATAGGTATCTATACAAATATAGTACCTATACTGCGTACATGGGGTGGGGCTCCTGGATTTTGGGGCCTAGGGCGGCTGCCCACCCTGCCACTTTCCAGGGCCGGCACTGGCCGGACCGACTTGGCGTGTTTGCCTGTGCGCCGGAGGGGAGCTGGACTGCCCTATTATGT